>OMKL01000755.1:12601-35427 GCA_900302295.1 Parasudis fraserbrunneri
TTTCAAAATATTTATGAACCCATCAGTCACTTTGGCATGAAATTGTAATATTTGTTTGTGAATGTTGTCGTTAGTCATATCAGATTATATTTATTTTTTAAGCATTCAAGCATTCACACATTGTAATTAGAAATGTATTTCTTTGCATATATATTTAGGCTATGTATTTTACCTGCATATATATTTAGGCTATGTATTTTACCTGCATATATATTTAGGCTATCTATTTTACCTGCATATATATTTAGGCTATGTATTTTACCAGAGAGGTCAAGGGGCAGGCTTGTCAACCATTTGCAGCACCTTGGTAGGGGTTCAGTGTCTTGTTCAAGGACACTTTGAAAGGGATGGATACATTGGCTGTTGCAGGGATCACACCTATGACCTTCCGGTTATGGGACAGTTTCCCTAGTCACCAGGCTACCCTTCCACCACAGTATCACAGATATACAATTGTCAGCACCACGATTCATATTGTGTCTTTTTTTTTTTTACACTATACTGTATATATAGTGACAATATGACATTTATTAATGACATCGCTGTTTTAGGTGATGTTATTTTCTCACTCTGGGAGAGAGATGATCATGTTCATCATCTCAAATTGCCAGTGATCACAGGCATAACATATGTGGGTTCTGTTTTAGGGTTTGGTATTTCATTCATTTTTTCACTTTGCTATTTGCACATAGTAGCATAATACAGTGCAGGGAGAGACAAGAAACCCTGGAGGGGCTTATTTGTGGCCTCTACCTAAACAGTAGGAGACAAATTCACAATATCACATCAAAAGGAGAAGGGGAAAAAATTTTACATAAAAAGCCAAGCATAAGTTTTAGGGTAGAGTATCACTTTAAAGAGGACCGAAAGAGCTGGCAACAAAAACTGAAATCTGGAAAAAGCTGAAAATACAATGCTATTGGTCATAACAATGCTATACAAGTTGTTGCTCTGTATGCAGCTGCTGTCTTCTTTGTAGCTAAAACCCATGTATTTTTAACTGTGTCCTTTGTCCTGCTTCTCACTGGCTTGATTGTCCTTCTTGTTCTCTCAGCCAGAATGAAGCAACAGGACCAGAATGATGGTAGCTGGTGGATAGATCCTCTTAAAGGCTACATCCTGTTCATTAATAAAATATAGCAGTGGGCCCACAGCTGCTGCCTGAGCATGATATCTGCATTGAACTGATTGATCAAACCAAAAAAGTTAACAGTCTGCTGATGCCACACTATGTGTTTCTGTGTGCCTGCCTTTTATATCTTGGAATGTTTTGTCAGGAAAATCCATTTGGATAGAATGCTTTGCATGCCATTCTTTCCTTTTCAGGAAATAGTGACAGGACAAGAAAATAAATGTGATGTTTCTTACATGCTTCCTTTTTTCTCTTTTTTTTCCTAAGGAGTGTGTCATTGACGAGGACTGTGAGAAGGGGAGGTATTGTCTCTATGACATACACAGCTCCAAGTGTTTACCTTGCAAAGAAGTTGATGTGGTGTGTGCATTTTATAGTTGTATGATTACCTGAGTACTGTCCAGACCAGACTGCATTCAGTTTTCTCAAAGATTTTCTGTTAAGTTGGCCTCACTCATACACACACGCACACACACACTTGAATGAAACAAATGTAAGTGATGCAGCTGGTTTTTCATGTTGACTGCATTGCAGTGTGTCCACAAGTGTAACCGGGGTGTATCATGTTCAAGAGCTCTCTCTTCTAGGCTTCACATGAAAGCACAAAATGTGTGTCTGCTTAAATATGAGCTCTTCCTCTGCTGTCCCAGAGGACAAAGGGGAGGAGGAGGAGGAATACAGGTAATAGGAGTCTTCTCTGTAGCAACATCTCAAGACTATTATTAGTATCTCCTCTAGAGGAGGTAGTGTAACTGTGGCAGGGTGGGAAGCCATGCACACACAGATATGGGCCATCCTTCACAGTCAACCAGCATAAGATAGTAGCAAGGTCTGTGTGCAGTCAGAGCCATGCACTTAAAAGCTGTTCATTATGTCCAGTGCACCGTTAATCACACCCCAGGAGTATTAGGTTCACACAGACTATACAGCGATAGGAAGTACCCTAGGAAGGACCAGTTAATGGCATTGTTTTGAAATAGAATAGAATAGAATAAACTTAATTTTCTTGCAGAGGCAGGAAAACTGTCTTTGGTTTCACCCCCCCCCCCCAAAAAAAAAGAAAACATAAACACAAACATGTCCACAGGATAAAAACATGACATCAACAGAACACATCTCTCAATTTACAACATCAGTGCACCCATATCCATTATTTACTATGTACAGCCTACACTCCCATATTTGCCAGGGGTACTCTACAGTGTCACCCTGAGGGGAGCAACTCAAACTCAGGGTGGAGCAGATGTGTTTTGTCATTGATGATTGACAGGGCTTTCCTGTGTACAGCTGTGCTGTAAAGGTCATCTAATGGCTTTTGTTGGCGGCCGACTATCTTCCCTGCTGTCTTTATAATCCTGGTCAGCTTGTTTCTATTTACTACAGTCAAATGCCCCTGCCAGACAGAGATACTAAAAACAAGGATGCTCTCAATCAGGCTGACATCCACTTTTTCCAAAATGTCAAGACCGACCCCAAACCCCTTCAGAAGATGACTGCAATAGAATACCATGAATATGAGACCATTAATAATCTCTTTGTGTGGTTTAGCCATGTACTAAGGATGAAGAGTGCTGTGCTGGACAACTGTGTGTGTGGGGCCAATGCAGTCAAAATGCCACAAAGGGGGAGGCTGGCAGCATCTGCCAATACCAGAGTGATTGCAGCACAGATCTCTGCTGTGCTTTCCATAAAGGTATAGTCACCTAAGAATGGCATTACACATGTACTAAGCTATGCACCAGTGAGTCTTTGTACATTATATTGACTTTATGAATCTGAACAGCCTCCTTTCTTTTAACTGGAATGAGGCATTGTTGACATTGTTCATTACCACAAAACATATACTCCATTTAAAAGTGTATTGCCTTTTTTGATTCATAGTGTAATGAAACACCCAGTCCATCATGTTTTCTTTTCTTGGATCTATAATGTGGTTCCTGACCTGATCTGTGCTCACTGTGTGGTCAGCCCTGCTCTTTCCGGTCTGCTCGGCCAAGCCCATTGAGCGCGAGCGTTGTTATGGTCCCTCTAACCACCTGATGGAGCTCTTGTCCTGGGACATGGAGGGAGAGGGACCCAGGGAACACTGTCCCTGCTCTGGGGATCTACAGTGCCAACCCCTTGGGTGAGTACAGCAGCCATTACCCAGTATTACCCACTGCTGACAGAGGAACCTTGATACATAAAGGCACTACTGAAAGAGGAAATGATCCCTATAGCTTTTACCTTGATACATAAAGGCAATGAATGCATACATTTTGTGCTGTACATTTTGTATCTGGTTTTGCCACATAATTCAATAGCATAATGTAATTTGGAAAAAGCCCAATATATTTACTCAGTAGCTTTTCATGCATCCAACACATATACTTTTTCTCATTCATATTACACCGTTATACTCACATAATATTGCTCTTTCCCGATTTGCCAGGCGAGGCTCCCTGTGTCTTCAAGGGCAGAACTCAAGTGAAGAGGACCTGACAGATACACTGTATTCAGAAATAGACTATATAGTCTAAACATGGCTTCATCCAGACTGGCTTGGAAACAGTCAAGCAACTATAGCCTTGAAGATGTATATCCCCTTTCCAAGGCCACACCTGGAAGATTAGCCCATCCGGTCATTGCTTATTAAGTGCTTTGGTGTGATTTTGGAGTGGTGCAAGGAGTGACATTTCCAACTTGCTAACTTTAACCAAAGCTGTAGACCTTTACAGCATAGAACATGGCTGAGTCTGAGGGCCAGTGACACAAGTACATGTACTCGATGTACAATTGCTGGAAAAAAGACCCATGGCTTACTTATAATGCTTCAGTTTTGTAGACATGTATTGACACTGGTGACATCTAATAGGTCATAAAACATCTGTATTATCATGTAAAATCTAGACCTAGTTCCCAGTTTCACTGCACTAACCACACAGTTGCAGAAACAATGGTACACAGCCCAAGCAAAGCTATGTTTTATGTTTGACCATTAAAAGGTTTTAGCTAAGCAAGATTAATATATCCACTGTTTGGTAATAACATAAAAGTAGTCTGGATTATATAATCACATTACAAAAAAGTAACTGTAATCAGCTCAGGGTGTTTTTTTGCCTGATTGCAATTGTTTTTTTCTTTTTGTGCTTCAGAGAATATATTTACATCAAAGTTTCTTCATGACTCATAAATATGAATTTCCAAAAGTAAAAAAATATAAACGGAGATCACAAATTGAAAGGGCAGAACAAATGAGTTACATGTTACTGTCCATTTCCCCATGACATCTGCTGAGCACTATTCAAGGGAGTTGGATTGGTGCAAACAATAGTTTAACGCTCAGATGAGAGGCACATTGGCTTACATTTTAGCAAGATGAAGCTCATGATTTTGTCATTCATATTGAAAATGGCAGTCCCTCACCATTGACCAATTGTGTGCAAGATATAACTATATGAGCTAAATAAACATCACAAGAGATATGCATCAATATGGATAATCCATGCAATATCAGTTACCCTTATTCCAACTGTTAATTATAATTTATAATTCTGCTTCTGAAAGATTTCAAATTCTTAGGTATAACATAGTTGACTGTAAATAATAGCAAACCATTCTAATCTTCAACAATAAACCATTCAGGAACTGATTCATCCTTGACTTTATCCAGTGTGACTTTCATCTTGTAAACTGTAATGTAATTTCACCTGTCTAAAACCCTTTTTCTAGGTATGTTTTTCATACCACTTTCTAAAGAGCCCACCAATCCAACAAATTACATCTTCAAGAACCACAACCAAACCTCAAAGAGTAATTCTGCTAAGTCCTTGTTCCCTTGTTCCTTAGTCCACTTTAAAGTTTGACATAACTGTCAATGCATTCTCAACTATGCTGCTAAGTGGTCCCCACTTTCTCTCAACCATCTTCTATACTGCCATTTACAGTTCCATTTGGACTGGTGGCACAAAAGTATACAACTACAGTTGTATATTCACAAAAAGTGAAAAAATAAATGTGAATGAGGCATAACCAATATTGTGACATTCTTTTTCCCTTCTTAATATTGGTAGCCTGAACCATTATCTTCATATCAACATAATATCACATCATTGTCAAGTGGTAAAAAAAAATTCCCAGACAATGTTCAAACTACTGCACTTGGCAAATGGATAGGCCTACACCAAGACCACTTTCGGTTCGTAATGAAAACCAGAGGTTATCTCAAAAGTAACCGGTAACATTACACCAACCCTACAGTAACATTATACTCAGAGTAATAGACCAAACACTGAAAATGTAAGAGTGGTGACAGTATTGCTAGACTAGGACCTCTATTATTGATGTGACTGTCTGGTCCCAATTACATTTGTCATATCTAGGCAATGTTTGAGATATGATGATATAAGACTATATTTCTGCGTGACCACACTTGGCCTGAAAATGTCTTATGAATCTCCTATGGCTGTGTCAGCATCCCCCCCCCCACACTTTTCCTCCCATCTCCAACTTTGCTCATACACAGTACATGTGACTGGATCGCATCCAAACGATGTAGAATTCTGATCTACACTTGTGCTTGATGACAAGAGTAGCGGTGCAACTGAGGTCATTTTCACCATTTTATGGGCACACATCCATCTTGTACAACTCCTGCTCATAAGAAAATAAAATGTTTTAACCACCAAGACCATCTGTTCAAAGGTGAATTGCATTTGTGTATATACACACATAAAGGTTTGGGTCAACTTGCTTTCAATTCAAAATGTAATTTCATTCTCAATTATTTATTAATAGGTTCGATAGATTAACTTTCTCATTCCAGGTTTTCCAGATTTGAAGAAAACCCCCTGCTTGAACTGATTCGAAAGCAAACTGCGCCCAACCCTGTATATAAAATCTACATATAAATTCAACTTTAGTGGGAAATTCAAAAGTTTTAATTTACATTGACAGAAAACTGCAGTTAAGAAAAAAAGCATTTTAATTTCACTTCTAAAATCACCTTAAACTATGTTCACACAGGATTTATATTTCAAAGAAATAAAAAAAAAAAAAATCAGATATTGGCATTTCTACAGTGAATAGCTGGTGGCAGCATCAGAAGCCCAGAGGTGCTGGATTGCTGGGTTCCAGTCAGCGAGAGTGGATGCCCAAACTGACAGCAGGTCCAACAGGCTTCGTCTATCTACACCCTCTGGTGTCATATCAAAGCAGCAACAGGTAGAAGCGCCCAAATAACCGCCCTCTCTCTGCCTAAAAAAAAAAAGAAAACAACTGAGGGCTCCCGCCCCTCAACCCAACACACACGTGCACGTGAGACTAGAGACACACACCCAGTTCACATGGTGCAGAAAACAAGAAACAAAACTTTCTAAATTAAACATAAAGGTTAAATACAATGAAAACAAAAATTAAATGTGTGCCAGAGTTTGCTCACAAGACCTAATGAGATAATTAAGCCTGGGGCAAAACAATAATTTACAATGAACAAAAACAAAACAAAGAGATTCTTGTTTCCTTGTCCTTGGTAGTAGAGGACTTATAGCCTATGTACCAATAAATCCTGTGGAAATGACGTAATAGAGGCAAAGCTCCTATAAAGCATAAGGGAAGAGCAGCGTTAAGATGGGTCCACAATGACACCTTACTTTGTGGCATTCTGAGCCAAGAGCAGAGTCAACCCCTGGGTTAGCAATTTAAAACCGCTGCTTTTTTCTTTTCTTTTTTTAAATCATCGAAGACAGTTGATTCCTAAAATCTTAAGCGTCAATGACAGTTCAAATTTGCAAAAGATGTACAGAACACAAAGTTATACACCCCAGAAGACAAAGAGTTGAGGTGGATTGCTGGAGATATTCTCTAGTCACTACAGGAGGAGGGGGAGGGGGGTGTGTGGCTGTTGAGGAGTGTTGAGGAAATATGAGAGTTTGAACTGTGAATATGTTCTAAGATGGGCTCTATCGACAATGCGCCCCCCCCCTCCCCCAATGAGAGAGAAACACCCAATGACAGAGTGGAAAGTGAAGGGGAAAGATGTATGTGAGGATAGACTGATGTCAGAAACACAGATAGTAATGGACCTTCTCTCCAGTTTCACAGTTCTACCATCTGTGCACCCATCTGCAACATTACGTTCAATTGATTTGTCTATATAGTATTTGATTTTTTTTTTTTGTATTTGATTTTTTTTTTTTTTTTTGTAGAATAGCATTTGCACTTCCCTTTAAACTTTACAGTACAATACACTATAGTGCACAATATTATTTCTGAGCCAATCTCTACCCCCTTGAGCTCAGAGGGTGAAGCCACACAGCACTGCTTGACATTCAGTCAATATGGGGCTCCACGCTCAGACAGGGTCCCCTAGCCAAGCCATACTACATTGCAGCAGGCAGGCGAGCCACACAACCAGGACTGGTGCTCTGCACCTCAGTCTTGTCCAGGGTCCTTGGCGGGGCCTCCATCCAGGTAGATCTTGAGGGCTTTCTCCTTGCGCGGGGAATAGCTGACACGGTGGCCAGTCTTCAGCAGACGGCTGCTCTCCTTCTTCATCAGCTCATTCCGCTCATCCTCAGACAGATCCATAGGCTCCTCAGTGCTGTCCCTGCACGGACACAAAACACACACGTCTGACCGGGATACGATTGACAATGCTCTGGGAGCAAGAAAATAAACAACTGAATTTAGATATTCTCATCTTTCATCAGATCAATGACTAAGTTGACCATGACCATAAAAAGACATGCATGCTATATATACACTTCTAGTGGTTATTCTACAGGTGCTTCATGGTCAAAAGCTGATCGTTACAGAATTATGTCAATCAAGCTCATCTTATCAAAAGATTATTTTTGAATAGTTCTCTGTAATAGAACTGGTCTTGAATTGTATTATTGGAAAACCCTGTGCCTCTCAAGTACAACTGAGGGAAAAGTTCCTCTATCTAAAATAAAACACAAGAGGGAGCAATACAGCTTAGCAAGAGAGTCCTTGTAAGAGGAAGCTGTCTCCATCTTGTTAAAATGATCTGAGCAAGCCTGGTCTGACAGAAGAATAGCCTAAAACAGAAAATTATGCCAAACAACTTAAATGCATCGTATCCGTTTCTGACTCCATCGATGTCAAGAATAGCCTATTCACATTTGTACACATCATCTGCTATCGGAAACAACATAATAAAATCTTTAGGCGATTCACCCTTAAATTTTAATTTGTGAATATGAACAAGTCTCTCCTTAAGCTGAACACCAGAGACAAGACTCTAGTGATGTCATCAAGAGACAAATCCTGGAATTGCTCCATAGACAGTGAATAGAGGAACAACTCAGAGAACACTGTTGACAGTATCCATGGTGATTTTACTGGGATATGGGTACGTTTTCTGATTCAGAGTAGTAGGCCCTACATTTAAATAAAAGTCATTCGGATGTAATATCTCAAACAAAAATTCCATAAGTCCACAAAGTCAGTCAATAATTTATTGTTGATGGACCAACTCCAAAAAGTGTCACTTGGTGACATCGCAAATTCAAGTCTTGATGATCTGATTTCCAGCTTAGACATTGACTGAACTGTCCAAGATCACTGGAACAGCACAATGTAAATTCTGTTTTAGGGCTGCTTTCTAACCAATTTAAATGTTCTTACTGAGACGCATTCTGTCGTACCTAAACATGAAACTCGGACCACATGTTTGTCCGGCATTCTGAAGTGGTGCAGTTTATCCGAATTTCAATGGAGAGTCTGTGTGCTCTTTGGATGTTGTCATGTTGAATCGAACACGAGTGAAAATAACGATTTGAATGTTTGAATCAAGATGTCAGTGTCCAGAGGGCAGATAGACTCTCTGTTGAGATTTTGACAAATTGGACCATTTAAGCAATATCTGGGTTCATCTCAGTGAATGTTTTTTTTGCCGCCTGTGATAGGTAGCTATGGTTACATAAACAGCCGGGGACCAGCAAGGGTTAAATATCTATTATTGTTTTGCTGTCAGATAATGGCCATCATTCTGCTAGCCCATGCTCATCAATGTGAGTCAGTTGTTTTGGCACAGCTTAAATTGGGAGGGAAATCCCCACATTTGAACTTCATAGAGAATACAGTCTGTATAGACTGGCTGTGAGTCACTCATTTACCTGTAGAAGACCACCGCTCCATCATCACAGATGTACAGAGGCCACACGTTGAGGGTTGACACCTTAGGATTCCAGTCCAAATCCTGATGGATCTCTAAGACAGAGATATCACAAGGAAACGTCCCTCTCCCCTGCACAGGAAAACCACAAACATTCTCAATCAACAGTGAAATGGTTTAAAAGGGTTGAGGGACGTCAGGTGAACATGGAGTTGTGCATAAAAGAAAGGGGCTTACGTACCTTGGCAAACTCCAGGTTTTCAAGAGGAATACCACTTATTTCGCAGAGCTACAGAGAGAGAATGAAGAATGGGTCAGAATGAATATCACAGAAGTGGGAGCGGTCTAGAGTATGTCAGCAGAGCTGTGATGCTTTTCACATACAGCATGTGGACTTCAGGAGGAGCACACCACCTCCCCCCATTAACATTAATGGCTCAGCAGTTACTATAGAGCTCTTTTCCACTGCAGGACGTTGCCGTGGTGTGCCATGCTGTCAAACAGAGCTTACGGGTTCCAAAACTGTTTCCATGACAAACAAGAGAGCTTCTACATAAGGTTCTCAGAACTACATTTTGGAGCAGCTCAGGGGTGAGTTCCAGGAATGCTCGGGTGGAGTTAGCAGTGTTTGATTGTGACTAGTCAAACAAATGTGTCATCGCACATGAGAGGCAGCTATCTAACAACTTTTCGAGGTGGCGTGATCTTTTCCACGTTCTGCTGTGATCTCCTTGAAACTATGTAGCAATACAACAGAGCTGGTTAGCTAATGTTAGCTAGCTTGATGTCAAGCTCCTTTAGGTTTAAGCCAACATGGTCTGGTGTTTTGCTTCACAGAACACTCCAACTTTGTGTTGTGATCGCCTGAATACAATGCTGGTTAGCTAACGATAGCGAGCTAGCTAGCTTGATGTAAAGCTCCTTGGTCTGGTGTTCTTTACAAACTCCATTCTAGTGTCGTCTACAGGCAAAGTTTGCCCTGAAAGATGATTTCTAGGCAGATTGATATCGACCTGTCACACAGACAAAGTTTGCCCTGAAAGATGATTTCTATATAGATTGATAGACCTGTCAAACAGACAAAGTTTGCCCTGAAGGATTTCTAGGCAGACTGACATAGACCAGTCTCTCCCAGGCATTACCAATAGAGTTGAGTTGAACAGAACAGAGCAAACAATGTCATCACTTTCTCAGGACTCTGGATGTACTGACCATTGTTCAGACAGTTAAGGTCCAGCACATCACTCATTGTACAAATACACACAGACAACGGGACACATATACACACACCTTTTCCTTGAGTTCCTCCACGCTGCTGGTCTCCAGAACCACCTCCTGAAAGGGCTCCAGCTTCATCTTGGCTGGGCTCCAGCGCCGGGTCAGAACAGCCAGCTGGGACATGGACTTCATCTTCTCTGGTTCTAAGGAGCAATTAGGACACCATGGGTTAGGCTGAGGCTACGGAAATACACAAGCCTTAAGACCATCAGTCCCTTATTTATACAAAAACACACACATTCAACTGATCTTGAAGACAGTCGTTTTCCAAGCTGTGACGAAGCACGTTCATAGAAAGTAAATGATGGTTAAATACCGTATTGGCCCGAATATAAGACTATGTTTTTTTGCTGAAAATATGCAGTCGTATTATATTTGTGGACAAGAGACTGAGAGAGTTGCGTGAAGGACAGTTTAACTTTAGAGCAATATAACTAATTGAAATATAACCTATGGTTCTATTTTTCACTTTGAGAGGGTTAAATAATGTTAGAAATACCAGTAGCCTAGGCTATAATTTATTTTTATTGTATTTAAATAATTGTAATAGGATTTTAAACTATAAACAAGACAATTTCATTTAAAAGATTTAAATATATATAACCAGCCTACCTTGTTTTATTTGATGTGTTTGTATTACTAGTACATGTACATATCTGGTCAGATATAATATAATTTGCTTATAAAAACAAGAAAAGAAAATCTTAAAAAAGGGGGGTTGTCATATATTCTGGCAATACGATAATAATTTCTTTCATCAGACCACTATTTTACATTATCCATAAGCCCATTTCCCATTACATGGCTTTGCTGTTCCAATTGAAGGAAAGTTCCCTTTAATTCACATATTTTGTAACATCTTTTCCTCTTTAGGTTGGGTGACGTTTAGTTTAGTACACAATATGTATCAGATTTAAATTGACAACAATCAATTCCAGCACTAATTCTATTGTTCCTACTGCATGGTTTAATTCATACACTACTTGTCCAGTAAATCTTTCCCAGTTCAGGTTACTGCATGGAAATGGGGAGACAGACATTCTGTTGGGAATATATCTAAAACTGAATGGGATCCTATCCAAACCATAACATAAAGGTGAACTTTGATTACATATTCATCGACCACTTTAACAGCAATCTGGGCATGTCTGAAGTAGCAGAAAAAGGGTGAATGGGCAAAAAACACTGAAATGTTGCTTTAAAGATATGACGTTGAACCAGGGAATAAATGTTACCATTGAGGACCTCCAGGAAGACCTCCCAGTTGGAGGAGATGTTGATGTCTTCCTCGTAGACGTGATAGTCCAGAAACACGGTACCTGGATTCTTCCATGTCTTCTTCCTGAGACGGAACCTGAACGAACACGCACACATACGCACACGGCTTAGCAATAAGCATTCAGCACAGGGACAATCTATCAATTATTTGTGACTCATAGCTTCGAAAAGGTCACTTTCTATGACTCATAGAATGCATCACAAAGAGGGGTCAGACCTATGAGCTGTAAATGGTCAAATGTGCATTTGTTCTTATTTTAGAAAGTGTGGCAAATCATTACTAATGGATCAGAGAAGGCGCTTGTGTTATATTTTATAGACCATTAAGATGAGACCTATAAAATGATGTATCTTGCATTTAAATGTGAATGCTGTTGCGCCATTATGTTTTGAGAAAAAGCCCTTTAAAAGATTTGAAAGGGTATGTCACACTTGGCCTACAACTTTAAGTAACAGCCTGAAAAGCTCTAACAGAGCATTAAGTTTCCCACTGAGAAAGTGAGACATTTGCGTGAATGATGATATGGTTCCCTATTGTAAATAAGCTGTAAAGTGATTAGTGATTGATGTGTTGTGTGTATGAATGTGCATATGAATCACTGATTAGAGATTGATGTGTTGAGTGTATGAATGTGTGAGCCATGGGTCTCACCTGTCGATGCTGAGGTCAAGCTTGCATTGGTCTCTCAACTGAGGAAGCAGCTCCTCTTTGGACTGTCTGACAGTCATGCCCTTGGCAAACACCGTGTCCACTAGGAATTTACAAGGCTGGGAAACAGAAGTGCAGCACCACTTTATATATTACCATCACTATCATACAGGCCTTTAATGATCTCCCTCCACGTCATATTGCATGTACGTAAAGGGGCTGCTCCACGCAACATGTTAGCTATGTGACAGAGTTCCTTGCGGGGTGTCATACGATTCCCTACCACTGTAGTCATTGGGCCTCATTTATTAAGCAAGATATAAATTAATTTGTTTGGAAATTGCACGGAACATGGTTTACACAAGGATTGCGTGATATTACAATATCTTGAGAGCATGTGCAAAACATACGATGATCTCTTCGCGAGGCATAAAGAACCAAGTTTGTGATTGAGAAAATGGGCAAAGATATGTACATTGCCTATAATAATGTCCAAAAAGTTTAGATCTTTTTGTGATTGTTGTGTCTTGCAATTATAATTGCTTACAAACTTCTACAATAAGCATTTCACACATTGCAGTCTCAAGAAGATAAATTAACTTTCACCATCTCTAGACAGAAACATCAGCAAATGAAATAATTAATTCATTCATAATGTTGTGAGAAGCTATTTAGGTTTCAAATACTCGACAATAAAACTTATTACAATTACAATGCCTGTTAAATGATGGTATTGTATATCATATCTGATCAGTTACTGACAGCCTTCTAAGTAAATGATGGAGCTCAGAAGCAGGTAGATGTTTTAGTGTAACATGGCTGATTATGTGTGTAATATGACTGATTATATGTGTAACATGGCTGATTGTATGTGTAATATGGCTGATTATATGTGTAACATGGCTGATTGTATGTGTAATATGGCTGATTATATGTGTAACAGGGCTGATTGTGTGTGTAATATGGCTGGTTATATGTGTCACATGGCTGATTGTATGGCCTGCTAATAGAGCTAAATGTAATCAGCACTAGGGCTGTCAGCACAAATGTCAAAAGTTGAATCCTTTTCTAATACTAACAGTTTTGTTGTTAGTCCCCTACGAGGATCCATGCTCAAACTAGCTTACAACTATGATGTAGTGCAGCTTGCCCAGCTGTAAACAGTTAGGGGCTTCTGCAGTTATACAGCCATGCACCGTTTGCATTGGAAAACAATGATGCTACCGAAGGAAACCACATCTTCAATACGTCTGCACTGTGAGTTTGTGGAAATAACTGCCAATTTGTGTTGAAAAGCACAGCCCAATGTCTATTGATTGTTTCCAATTGGTAGCATATTAACGTCAGCTGTAAAAGCAAATATAATACACAATGAACTTGTTGATTGCAAGCATTCTACACCCTGCTTTCATGTGGTAATATGTAAATTGTATTATTATTAAAATTTCACTTGAATATGTATATACATTTCATTTGAATACGACCCATTTCATTCAATCTAATGGTATTTTTAGGGACAACTGACAGCATTCATCAGCACTGCGGAAATGATTCATGTTGGATATTAATTCACTTCACATGGCTACACAAGCAAGAACTGTCCAGCAATCACAGCAATGTTAAGCATTCACTATATGTTCTACATACGGTGAAAAGTAGGTGCATTATGTTAAAATATGTTAATGCATGTTAATGAACTCATCGCGTAAACCAGCGTGCACCTGAGGAAACAGCAGACGTACAAACATTTCCCCTGGTGTCTGCGAGGTTGATAAATGTGGAGTAAGGTTTTCGTGGGGCTGCATTTCACACACAAATATACAAGCAACATGCAAACAGATTGATAAATGAAACGTCCTATTTTCACGCACGACAGCGCTCCCCTTTTGACCAACTTGTTTTCTGTCGTGACCAGAGAGAAACAGAGTGCGATTGCTGAACCTGGTAAAAAGCTGCACTGCATAAATGGAGCAGTGGAGCCCTGGTGTAAGACCAGTTAACTAAAATGTGAATGTGGAGTCCACATTTAGCTCTTGATTGAATAAACAGCTATTTGGACACATCCCCCACTTGTCTTCAGTGATAAATGATGACATAACATAATCCTGAGACATATCCATGTACTTGCCTTTTAACCTAAATTCTGGTTTCTTGCCCCCAGAACTTCACAATCTAAGTGAAGAAATTTAGTTTACAGTATAGTTTGCTAAGAACACAGCAACATACCTTGTATAGCTATGACAAAAATGCACTTTACTTTGGCTGGTAAAGTTCTTACCTCTTGGTCATTCACTAGTAGTTGGTACACTTTCACTCTGTATTCACCCTTTTTCAGTGCTCTTCCAAGTCGAATAGTTATCTGTTGAATGGAATAAAATGGTCATTACCACCAACACACTTTGACCTGCTAAAATATACACAAACATAACATTTAAATAACACCCCCAAAATACCCTCTGTAATTGTCTTGTACAGACCTTGTTATCATCTGAGAAGGATGACAGGGTTTCAGTGAGCCGTACACTCTCAAACTCCTGGTTGTTAGCATAGACCCGGAAGACCTTAAATTGAGTGGAGGTGACACCAACAAAGGGCTCCAGGTTCTGTTTGAATGCTGCCAGAGTTATTCTCTTATCCACATGGACCAGCAAACCTGATGCAGGGCAAAAATAACAATCATTAAGCACCTTTTCAAATGATTTTTTCCCCTTCACATTTTAATTATCACCTCCTCATTGGAACTAAGGCAGAGCAGATGTTGTGCTCTAGGCTAGGCTTGTGTTCACTAGGTGTTTTTTAGATGCAAAGCAGCATCTATATGACTGGTGATGTCACCAACTCACTCATTCAGTAACACACTCACCCAGTTAGCCGCTCTGCCCCTAGTGGCAGCACACAGAAAATGCTATGTGTCCTTGTTTCTGGCATGAAAGCACTAGCTGGGCACTGGAATGAAGTGTGTGCAGCAAAAAGCAATACTGATGTGAGCAGCACCTTTCTTAAAAGTGAAGCCATTTTCACCTTGAGTCACCCAGAGTGGATGCACAAAAGAGACGCATTCTGAAAAGAGACGCCGGGTGCAGCATTTTGTTTCTATAGGTGGCCTCATCCACCATCTCCTCATTGAGCACTCGAAAATGATGCAGGTGCTTGGAATAAGACACTTAGTGGACACAAGCCTCTATAGGAACTGTAGGTTGGCTCAAAGTGCAAGGAGTCCTACTCATGTATCTTTTGCAAATGCATGCAAATGCATTTTTTTTTAAATTCTAAAACACAGCCACTGTGGAAATTGCAACAATGTTCTTATGTGCACAATATTTTCTTTCTTCTTTGACTTTGAGTTAATTGTCATTTCATTTGCATCATAAAGAGAGAGAGACGACACTCCTACATTTCTGTGCATCCCCAGATGAGTCATCCTGAGCAGAGGGTTCAGCTCTGAAGTACATGTAGTGAGCCTCTGCCTTGCTCTTCCCGTTCTCATCATACTCGCTGTCTGTGCCAGAGTCTTCCTCGGCAGTGTCCCAGGTCTCCTTCTTGCCCTCGTGGGCCTTGGAGCGACGGCTGCTGGTGATGCTGTGGGAGTCCAGGCCGTTGGCCAGCTGAATGGGACCACTATCGGCATTACATAAAGTGTCACTGCTGTGGCTGGAGCTCAGGATGTCACTGTCCACTGAACTGGTGCTCCGGTCGTTGTTCACCTCCGAGTCCGAGCGCTCCTCGCAGGCAAAGTGGTTCTCGGGATCCGACGAAGCCCCCGCACTGTCCCCGGCCACTGCCCGGATCCGGTTCTCCAGCTCTCTGTTGTCTGCGGCCACACACACAGATGAGCTGGAGTCAGGCCCCTGGGTGGGTGACTCAATATGCTCAAAGTCGCTGGCATCTGAACTCTTCTGGCTGTCACTTGTGCTAGAGCCCTGCTGCTGTTGCTGGAGAGACAGGTTCTTCAGCTTCTCTGTGCTCTCCTCCAGGATAGCCTCTACCGACTTCCTGTTACCCTTTGACCCGTCAAGAGATGCATCAGAGTCACCAGCAGCTTTTTGGCAAATAGTTCTGTTGGCCAGGGTGCCAGGAGAATGCTCAGGCAGCAAGACCAGGAGTCGGATTGTGTTCCCATGGCGATCCAGCAGTTTCCACAGGAGAGAGTCTGTGAAAGTGACCTGGTGATCTGATGATTCAGAGCTCTCTATAAAAACCTGAGGAGATGCCAAACCACAGATTACAATGGTATCATGAAACTACAGAATCTATATATCAAAACAAACACACAACAGCCTAAGGAAAAACATAATGTTCAAACTATAGTAAATATAGTGCATAAGTAGTGAGCGCTCATATCAAAAACACCATCCAGGGACCTTGTTGCTCCTGAAGAAGCCCTCAGCTTTCAGCGTCTTGTTTGGGACGTAGAGAAGCCGAAGGTCATTATAGCAGCGCTCCAGGACCACTCGCATGGTTTCTGCAGACAGCTCTGTAGCCTGGGAAAACAAGCAGGATACATAGGGCATGTCAGTCAGGACTATCCTTTGTTTTCCTCCATTTCATTTTTCTTGTCCTGAAAAATTAGTTCTTGTCCTGACAGCCGGTTCTTAACAATAGTACACCATTCTCATATAATTAGTTTCTCATTTTCTAATTAGCATGCACATAGGTGAAAGGATAGTCCATTATACATTCTGTCATTGCATCCTTTTGGTAACAAAAATGTGCTAGTCTCCCATCGAGTAAGACTGAGAGAGCTAGAGAGATGTAAAGAGAGAGAACAAAGGATGAATAGATGGCGAGTGTTCGACAACATCTACCTGTGCGATGAGCTGCTTGAATTCGGTGATGGTCTGGTTCAGGTAAGCTCTGACGCTGATTGGAGGAGCAATGGTCTCACTCTTCAGATCCACAACATGAACCTTCACCATCACCTCTGTTCAACAGGAACACACACACCACACATAGACGTGAAGTATAGAATAATCAGTGACAGTGAAAGAGTTAGGAGCGGCTACGCTGATCCGTCACAAAACAGAGCTAAAACAGATGGACAGTATTGTTGTCCATTGGATTGTTTTTAAAAATAAAGAAAATTTGAACCGAACATAATCGTGCATTTACAGAAACAACAACTTTGCTAACAGACGGTGACATATCCGTTACAAAACAAAAGTTCATCCTCTTAGAACTTTTCTGTCACAAATCTGGCGGAGGCGGACACATCATCAGCCCTGTCCAATAAACGGATACTCCTCATTGAAAAATAATAAAAGAAACAGATGTAAACGGACAGATACAACAGATCAATGTAGCTGGGCCCTTATGTACCAACACCAGCTTTACTGTTCTAATTTTAGTTTCAGTGTAAACGTGTTTCTAGTACCTCTTATCTTTTTATTTTATTATCTTTTGTAGTAATTGGTTCCATTTAAATACAGTATCATATTTATCTTTGTATATACGTTTTATCTCATCTCTTACTTTACTTAAATTATGTACCCTCCTTACTTCCAAAGTGGTGCAGATTAGCAATGTTATATTCTACTTAGCTGTGAGCCTGGGTGATTAACAAGTCTAAAAAGGTCAGTTTGTCTTGGGGTTTAATGGATGTGTTCATACACCTTCAACCTCAAAGAACGCTCAAAATAATTTTGTACAAAGGGTGACAGACACATAGTCTAATAATGGCGTTGCTTCCCTGTGCAATCTTTAGCTAGGACACACAGTGTCATAGATGCAACGCATTCTCGCATGAAGTGAACTGCAGCCTGTTACCAACATCATGTAACGTTGCTAACGTAAATAACGTTGATATGTGAGGAAGTGTGATTGACCTTGTGTAGCAGGGTGAGCTGTATGCATGTAGCAGCATGAGCTGTGATTGGTCTACTTTTGTGGGTACAGACATACATATATGCAGACATACAGACAAACCCCCTTTTGAGAAAAAACCCCAAAGTGTTCATTTTTGTTGTTTCAGTTACTTGGTGTTTACTCCCCCTTGCTCTTACACTCACACTCCAGAGAGTTATGTTAATAGTGTAGCCAGTAACTGACCTCCAGGTTTGTAGGGCTGGAAGACTTGCTCTGGCCTGCGTGTCTCCAGCAACAAGTCAAACATGTAGGAGGACTTGACCCCTCCTAGCAGCACGCCCATAGGTGTGTCCTCCTCGCCTTCGTAGGACCGCTCCAGGTACTCGTGGAACTCGTCGTACTTTACCAAACGACAGCAGTCCAGAGGGACCAGCCCTTCCAGCTCCATCAACTGAGTGGCAGAACACGCAAATACACACCCCAACAAAACAGACACAATGATATAGACGGTTTCAACTTGACAGCATAAACATTCTAGATGAACCTACATTTATTTCCTGTTGAAGTGTTTGTCAATATCAAAGCTAACAGGAAATAAACTAAGGTTCAAGCTGTTCCCTAGCAACACAATTCTGCTGAAACTGTCTATAGATGCAAACACACCGAAACATGTTGCCAGATCAAAACAGATCAAAACACATGAGACCACATGTAGCTATCTTTTGTCACGCCTTTTATATTAAGTCTCTGTTTTCTTACACCTATAGTACAACTTATTAGAGTGGTTACTTTTTGATGTGTGAAATTGTTTAGATGGAAGATTAAATATTGTAAATTCTAGCATGATTATTTTATGCAGACTCAAGTTTTGAAGATTACAACCACAGTTCTCTGTAGTGAAACATGCCTGTCTCCAGTATCCAATGATTGTCAGCCTTCTAAATCAACAACTCCAGGTGGCAACATAACCTTAAAGGTGGTGGAGTTCAAGTGAACAGTGTGGCTGCTCCCTCCCCTGGCACATATCCCTCGACAAATACCCCAGTTGAAGGCCTACAAGCATGTGTGTGTCACTCTGTATTATTAGCATACTGTAAAAGCCTATTATCGCTTATGCATTGTTGGCATCTGCAAGTCCTATAACAGGCTGTGCTGGGCATTCTAAAAATAGATATGAATAGTCGATTCTGAAATTAATTTCATTACTCGATCCCGATCTGTGCATTTTTTTTTGAAAATGCCCATCCTTAGTAAATTTCTCTATTCACTTCATTGACAGAGCCTCAGACCCATTTGCAACAAGACATTTGCAGTGTGATTTTCTCTGTATATCAGCAAATGCAACACCCAGCCAGTTAGTGTTTTTCCCAGCGGGAACGACACTGTTGTGATAAATTGGACTGCACAGACCAGTGGGACTTATTCGTTTCATTGTTTTGCTTTTACATCAGAACACCACATTTGGACAGCAGCCTGTTCCCTGCAGTTAAGCAGCATGTTTTGTCGACATGAGTTTGTAACACAGTCATTCTTTCATGAAACTGGTCATTTGCAGGCTGCATTGTGGTTTGCTGGGACCTGCCTCGTATGGTAGATACTCAACTGCACGTATCCAATCAATAATGGTTTATTATGGGTAATTATTTTTGAACTTAAGGTGTTCAAATAAATACTAATAAAACCCTCCTAATAACAGTTTCATTCCAATTCTCAATTTTGGGATAAAGTAACAGCTCCATTACATTCTCCTAGTTACTCCCACTTTGTGTCACAAGTAGCTTACTCTACCTTGTAGGCCATCTCTGTAGCTTCTCTGAGTGTTTTGTCCTTGTGTACTTCTAGCTTGTTCTCCATCATCATCATCTTCACAGGATGCATGCAGAACAGCTTGATCTGCAAGAGAAAACCGAGACAGAAAATTATTCTACAAACAGTTTTTAAAAGAGAAACTATTATTTGCAAGGGATCCTTCAACAATTTGTATTTATTGTAATGTAATTTCTATGCGCTATGTGTCTAATTCCAGTGGACTGTGTCATTACATGATGGAGATGTCATTTCAAACTGGATTGTCATTACCAGATGACCTCTGAGTTGTCTGTCAAAAAGTAGCTAATTTGCTCCAGTTTTTATTTTATTTTTACTTTCCTGACTCCGTTATGGACATGGCAGATTCATTCTGGATGAAATTACCATACGGATGCCGTTGGTAATCATTTATAGTTATAGGCGGAATGTGTTACCTTGCAGGTGTTGCGCTCAATCTCCCTCTGTCTCTTCTCCTGTTCTTCAGACTCTTTCTCCCTCTGGACCAAACGCTTTATGTGCTCTGGAAAGTCCTCCACATCTAAATATTCTACAGACACAACAGCAGACAGGCCAGGGATTACAATATCGCAGGTCCACCATCAACCATCAAGTAAACTTTATATTATGACCGATATATGTAGGATATGGTCAAAATAGAGGAAACACCAAGATTGAAGTCTTGTGACAGTGAAGGGCTCTGGGGGTTCTGTACTGGTATAAGGTACATTTACTGGTATCAATCCCATTATTCTTAGAGCTCGAGGCAAATCCTGATCACAACTGATGTTATGAATAATGACCTTCATCCCATGATGCACTTGTCTTAATGGGAAAGGTATAGTGATTGGCTTTGACCTTTGCCTTCTATGACGTGCGTGCACCAAAACCAGTCTTTATTTGGTGTTTCCTTTGTACAGTATATGACATAGCCTATAGATTGAATTGAATTAACCCCTTACTTGCATTCCTCGAAGGATCTTTCAACCTATAAATCAGCATATATGCATTTGTAGAGCTGTTGGGGGGAAAAAAGGAATCTCATTAACCAATATAGTGGAATGAACAGGCCGACAACATTTGTTTACCAATCCTATCAGGAGTTTCATATAACTTCACCAAGCACGTGAAAGAAAACAACACAGCCCTTTTATTTTTCCACCAAAGACAGATTTAAGTTAGTTGCTGTAGCGTGAAGTGCAAACATGTTCATCCCCCATTACAGTTGCCTGGCTACTGCATGCCTTAGTACCACGTATAATCCTAAACCTCTTTTGGCAGGCGGCCCCATATTGTGGCCAGAAAATTCCTGTGATGGCAAAATGATAAAATCAATGAAAAAAATGTATGTTCACATTGTCCCAATGTCTAGTGCAGGCCTGTAGGATAAAAGACAATGTTTCAGTTCTCAGAGGACAAAAATCAATCAATGACAATTCATACACAAGCACTGTGGTTTTTACGGTGGCTTCTATGTAGTCAAAAAGCTGTTTTTCCAATTTGATACGGATTTATTCTAGGGACCGTGTTTCAATATGATGGACCACCAGGTTAGAAACTGATCCAGTGATCAGCTGAAACAGCTGAGCAGAGCACTACAACTAACCTGGCAAAGGCACTGGAATAATAGCCTCTGCTCCCTGAGGAACCTCCATACGTCTTCCTGATATCATCCTGGGTGATCTGCACAGCAAACATATACACCACAAGCATGCATCAATGACACAAAATTGAAAACTATGTTGACTTTCCACAACTGATAATAAGTAAGATTACAGGGGTCGGGGAAGGGTGGTCAGTTTATCAAAAGCATTTATCTATAACTTGCACATATAATGCCTGGTGACATTTGATCTAATACTTCAGTTCTATATTATGTGCACAAAAAATATCATTTGAAGGCTAAAGCTGACCTTGCTAACGTGCTGGTCATTGAAACTGTACCACTGGCCGTCGTTGAAGGATTTGATGCAGGCGTAGTAGTGGCCACCCGCAGCGCTTCCCGAATGGACCATGACGGAGAACAGCTCAAAGGTCAACAAACTCTAGATATGAGACAGGGGGAAATTTTACCATGCATTCAGACTGGTAGCAATTGAAGCAACTACTTGGCGGAAGTTGAATTATTTACTTTGAGCTGACAATTTGACAGCAATCACCAGTCTTTTAGAGAGAAAAAGTTAGAACCCAGTTCAACTTTTGGACAACACTGTCTGCTACACCATTAGCACTGCTGTTATATGTCTCAACCCACTGACAGGACTACAGTGAAATAATTGCTAGCAGTCTGAACCTAAGGTTAGCCAATATTCAAGGACAGTGACAACAATATGGCACAATAGAGCATATTCCCATTTAAAAACTGTTCCAAGAGACTGTTGACATTACAGAGTCTAAATGGTGCTAATTTATAGTATTTGATCGCAGACATCTTGGTCACAAACAACAGGTGATTGTCATCAACTAGCAGGTGATTATCATTAAATTACAAATGTGGCCAATGGACTCTGGCATTGCGCCATATTGTATGGCAAAAGAGAATGCTATGAATACACCAAGGCTTATTGTAAAATGTTGGATAATGTTCAGGCTGGTTACCTTTGGCTTCGGTGCTCTTTCAGTGCTGCTGGTGCTGTCCAGGCAGATGCCCTCATCCACGCAGTCATCTGTGGAGAAATCATTGCTCATCTGGTCACTGTGGCAACTGCCCTCATTCTCTGCCCCGCTGTCAGTGCAGCTCTCTGTCTGAGGAGACTTCTAGA
>OMKL01000759.1:1525-12141 GCA_900302295.1 Parasudis fraserbrunneri
TGAGTTATCGGGTTCACAAGTAGGGTATGAATGTTTGGCCTGATGGTGGCGCTAGAGGAAAGGTCATGGGGTCACCAAAATCAATAGGCTTCTTCCTCTAGGGGTCATGAATGTGCACAGCAAATTTGAAAAGATTCAAACAAAAGGTATTCAAGATTAACAAATGCGAAAATTGAAAGTTTGGACTGATGGTGGTGCTAGAGGAAAGGTCATGGGGTCACCAAAATCAACATAGTTCATCCTCTAGAGGTCATAAATGTGCACCGCAAATTTTAAAAGATTTGTATGAAAATTATTGGAGTTATGTTCACACAAAGGATCGGTGGTGGCGGTGACACCGTTGTTTGGGGATATAATAAATATTTATTTCAGTCTTTTTCCTGCATATTTGGAATAAAAGTCCTATGTAACACAATAGGCTACATTTTATTTATTAAGTATAACAGTATGATGTTGAATGTCAGGTAAAGGGCATTTTGTAAAAAAAAAAATATATATATATATATATATATACACACATATATATAAATATATGTATGTGGACGCAAATGAGACAAAATAATCAATCAGGCGGTTTATCCATATGCTTGAAGTACTCTTATTACTCTGACAAAGTCTGTTGTTTGTTTGTTTTTTTTTTAAAGCCAAGATGAGAAAAGGATGTCACCAATGTACTATACAGAACCAGTACCATTGTAAAATAAAAATGTCTTCACTTCTTTCCTCTCCCTCCTTTCTGGGCTTTGCCTCCTTTTTTGGAATATTTTGCTTCCAGGTCAGACAGGAAGGAGTTAAAGTTCTGCTCTCTGGACTGCTGTTTTTGCTGTAAGAAGAGGACAAAAATATGAATTCAACATCAAGATGTTTCTTTGGTATTAGGTCACTTTCAGGTACAGTGTGTGTGTGTGTGTGTTACCTTTATCATCATCGCTAGACTGTCATCCTGATCGGTGAGTCCCATCTCTTTCTGCATCTCCTCAGCCTCTCGTTTCTCTTTATCAGCCTGAAGGAGAAACACAACCACAACACTGAGATCAGTCCAAGTGGAACAATACTTGTACTGCCTGCTCCTCTGTGTGTGTGTGTGTGTGTGTATACATTGTGTTTACAGTATGTCCATATGCCTTGTATGGTGTCCGTAGGCGTAACCCGTGTCTAGTACTCTGCACTGACAACACACGGCCCTCACCCTCCGCTTGCGGGCCTTTTTCTTCCGCTCGCTCTCCTGCGTGAAGGCCGGGTAAGCGGGGACTTCTCCCGCCTGGATGGCGCTGCGGATGATCTCACCGAGCCTGGGCTCATCCTCCTGGGAGCAGCACAGGGCTGAGGCTGTGATGGCGTCCATGTCCCCCTGGTGCTGGTTGTAAAGCTGGATCACATCCGTTCGCTCCTCCTCAGAGCCCTTGTACTTGCTCTCAAACTCCAGGATGTCCTGCACCGTGATCTAAGGCATGAAAGAGAGAGAGAGAGCAGGCGCATAAAGACAACATGAAATATTACTCGGTTTGTATGTATAGAGAAAAGAAATGAACTGTTGACAGATGTTCAGTAGTTTGTCAAGGTTGAAAGATTTTTTTTTGGATTAGCAATCATACCATTCTGTGAGAAGTACTGCAGTTATCATATTATTATTCATACTACCACTAATAATAATGTTTATATTAAATATTCAGTGCGCCTTGTAGTACCATGAGTACATGAATTGGTCTGGGTGGCCTCAGACAGAGGGAATCAAACCCCTAACCCAAAAGAAAGTAGAAAGCCTGCTGATACTATTATAGGCGCAGTGACACCTGAGGGGACTCAGATAACCTTGAGACTCAACAATGATGTCACTCAGATGAAATTCCTGGAAAACAGTGACTCACCTCCGGTGATGACTATAAGACCACTGACCATTATATGGATGAGACCAACAATGACACTTGTTGTGACTCATTACTGAGTGAGAGTAATTGAGAATCTGTGTTGAGTTGGTCGAGTAGTAGCCCAAGAAGCTATTTTGGAAGTGGTGTTTTGGTATTTAGACGGACATATGGTCTAATCTGGCACACCTATGGTGCTCTCCGGCTGGTTGGTTGTGGCGTCCACACAGTTGCTCTGTGGTCGCTCTAACTTGCTGTCGGGCTCCTGCTACTTTGTATGCTGTTACGGATTTGTTTTCCATTTGCGATTAATGGCTTAGTTTTATCAAAATGTGAACTTTTGTGGCACAACGCTAGGCTGATGGGCACACACTGAAGATGTCAGAAAACAGGAAGTCTCAAAGTAAAAGCTTGGTGGGTTATCCACAGAGTCTGATACATGCCTTGCCCCCTCTCTCTCTCTCTCTCTCTCAGCCCCCCCCCCTCATCAGAGTAGAGCTTTTGCTTTGAAACATCCTGACTTCTGTGCATGCCTGAACAGTATCAGCCTATCTTTGTGCCACAAAACAAGTTCATATTGTGGAAAAACGAAATCATTCAGCACAAATTTCAAACTAAATCTAGCAGTATAGTGGGAGCCAGACAGCAAGTCAAAGCGACCACGGAGGAACCAACGAGCAGAAGAACACTTCAGATTAGCCAGATTACACTGCGTGACTTTGGAATAGTATCCATCCAAATATCAAAACACTATTTCCAAAGTCTCTTTTGGGGCATGTTGAGTTGCAGAGGGAGTGCGTGCGTGAAACGTAATAACCACTATTAACATGATTTTAGTCAGATTGAGAAATCTATTAGTGGCAGGCCGCCTCTTTAATATTGTGGTGGGCCACCACAAATACTTACCTTAGGGAAGAGCACCCTCCAGTAGTCCTCCCAGCATCGGTCCTGGCTCAGCATGTCACTCTCCTCATCCACCACCCCCTGCTCATCGTACACAGCTCTCTGCTCCGTGTCACTCAACACTGCATACAATCTCCCCAACACCTTGTAAGAGTAGACAAGCAATGACACCGCGTTAGATGCAAAACCTGCACTAATGGGCACACAATGGCAAATGATCAACACGGCTAGTGTTCATTTCATTGTATTTTGATCGACAGACAGCTTATGTTAACTAACGTTACCTGAAATTTCTCTGTAGCCTGCGGGTCTTCGGGGGCCCTGTCTGGATGGACCTGCAGCGATACCTTGTAGTAGCCCCGTCGGATCTCTGCGTCCGTGGCATCCTTGGAGCTACCCAATACTTCATACAGGTTGGCGGTATTGAACAGTTCTTTACACTGGTCGAGCAGACCCATGCTAGCGACTCTGCGACTGTGAACTGACCGAGTAAATTAAGCTAACGTCAGAAGTTCGCCTTTTGAACGGTAAAGTACAGTATTACGTACCAAAACTGCAACGGTACATTTAGCTTAGTAAAAGTAATGTTACAAAAGTCCGTCAAATTCCTACAGTCAACTAACGATACCTTTTCTAGCTTCCTTTGTTGACAATATTATTTGGCGCGCTGGCTTGTCGCCTCAAAGCGTGTCAGCGTCACATGTGACTGCGTACGCTAACGTGCTTACGTCTATACACAAACGCTTTCCTATTGGTTGCTTTTATCGCGGTTGTGACAGTTCGGTTTTATATAGTTTAATGTGACAGTTATGGAAAATGTTTTTTTCCTAGTCTTTGGCAGTCTAAAATGTTAGGTAGGCGCTGGGGGAAAATGACACAGATACTGCTGTTTGGCCAGGGTTTGACATTTTCAGATTAGCAAGCCTAAACAAGCTGTTCAAAATTATTGCCCTTTGTGATTTCACAGTAACACACAGTAAGTTATCTTACTTTAATTAATTAATTAGCTGTGCCTTTTGGAGCCAGGAACACACTGCCTACCTAATGTACTGTCCAGTTCTTGTGTGTAAAAGTTTTTTTTAACTCTGGGTGTGGGGTAGCCAGACAGAAGGAAATAATCAATTTTTAATTTGGTGTGTGCTACACCCACCAAAACAGTGTGTACAATACAAGGGAAGAAAGAAGTGCTGAAAATGTATAATTAAAATTACATTTAGACTAGTTTCTTTGCAAAAAAAACGTTTTCCATGCACAAATTCAAGGAAGTCATAATTGTTGAAAAGAAACATAATATGTCCTATAATCTGTAATGCCATCAAAAGAGCAACCTTTTCTACCTTTAACATAAAGTTCCTTCCTACATGTGACAAATATTCAGTTAGCCAAACAAATGTAGATATTTGCACTTCCCAGGTCTCAAACAGGAATATGTGTGCTACACTCACCTTTGACATTTGACCCCTCTGCAGAGAAATCCCTCCTGAGCAGGAGCAACTGTACACGGTATCAGGTGTACCATTAGCCTTCCCAGTCAGATCAATAATGTTAACTTTGAAGAATACAGCTTAATTATTATTTCCTGAAGTTTTGAGTGTCTTGTAGCCATACCAACTCACTATCTCATGTCTAAACAAATATTAAGTTATTTCATAATGCTTTTTAGAGTTATCTGGTTGATTGAGAAATCCTGCTTCAGGGACCCCTCATGGAAGCAAGACATAAAGCTCAAATTCCCAAATAGGCAGGTAAGCCAACTCTCCCACACGTTACTCACCCTTTGACCTCTTCAGCGACTTATATTGCGACTATTTAAGGACATAATTTCTTACAGTGTTACTCATCTCAGTCCCAAGAAAAATGAATAATTATACAGAACCAATTAAAATATGCAACATTCATTGATTAAGGACTTCAAGGTACAGACACCCTAGTGTTTATTGGTGCATTTGAAGCAGCACAAGAATACATCAAAGACAATGAGGCTAGTCACTAACTCTTTTCCACTGCTTCATGCTACAGCAGAACACAAGGAAACACACAGACTTTGAGCTAAGCATCTGTAGATTGCACCCATCTGTGTTTTTAAGCCTGTACAATACACAGTAGATTCCTCTCTCCGATGTATAGTCCATTTACAGCCCACCTGTTTCTGTTGCATATTTGGCACAGTCTTTGTTGTTGTATTTGTTTTGCATTTTCTCTCATCAAAAACCTTGTCTATCCTTTGTACTCGGACACAAAATAAGCACTTGGACAACTGGCACGTCATTATCATGATCAACAACAATGAAAAAAACAAAATGGCAAAAGCACAGCAGTTGTATAGTAAATGTTATGAATTTTGCTGGTGTGCGGTCCCTCTCATATTCTTACCATCCACAGCCTAGCCACTCTCTAGGTAATGTGCCTAGCTTTTGAATATAACCAACAGCCCTCCAGAGGGTAACTACATCTCGTTATCCTAACAGTCTCTCCACCATAGTTTAATGGCTTTGTCGTCATGGTCAATCATCAGTCTTTATACGATGTCAACTCTATGGAGTTCTTGTCTGCTGCATCCTCTTCCCCAGACCAGGATAGTCTAAAAGCCTCCTTTAGGGGGCAGCAGCTCAGCATTCCTTCCTGGTCCTGACCATCTTGCTGGCGTACTTGATGGGAATCCCCCAGCGTCTCATTAGATAGACATCAAACACATAGGCTTCCCCAGGCTCCAGGCCCCCGATCACAGCTGTGGTGACGGCCCGCCGAGGGTTCAGCTCCTGGAAGTACTTACAGAGAACCCTCTCTGTGTCGGAGCGCGACTCAGGCCCCAGGCAAGGTGCCGTAGTAGTGGAGGCTGTGGCGATCTCGGTGTCTCCCTCACTCTTGCCCAGCCTGCGGCGGTACACGCAGTACAGGCTCCTCTCCTCCGTACCCATCCAGGCCAATGTGACACTGTTGCAGGTCCGCAGCCGGTTGAAGGATTTGATCTGTAGGGTGGAGGGCAGTGAGGGGACCCCTCTGCGGTGGTAAGCGGAGGAGGTCTGCATCTTGACTGAACCCCTCAGAGCTCCTGGCAGAGCTGGGGAAGCAGCAGCGAGGGCCTTGGCTGCTGTGGTTCCCTCCCTCTCCAGGTGTATTAGATAGGATGGGCTGCCCTGGAGCCAGATCTGGGCTAGGTCTTCCCCCACAGCCTGAGAGGTCAAGACCTGGCCTTTACTGGACACCGTGACCATGACCTTTTGACCCCCGCCGCAGCTCTGCAGGGTGAGCAGCCCGCTCTGCTGCCCGCCGCGGGGACGGAAGCTGAAGAACTGATCTGACTTGGTTTCTCCATCTCGAAAGGTCACCCATCTTAGTTCCCCTTCTCTCAGCGGGACGATGGCTGGCCGGGCCTCCTCATGCGTGCGAGCAAAGGTCCCAGTGTAAGCCGCGCTGGTCCCATTCAACCTGTCAATCACGAAGACGTCAAAGTAGTACTGGGTGTCGGGGAGGAGCTCGGAGACGGTGCACACGCTCTCCGTCCCCTTACAAACACACTGGACATCGTCGTACCGGTCAGGGAGCGTTGAAGCCGGGGACTGCGGCTCGGCAAAGGTATCCCACTGCTGCCACCACCAGTCTTTCAGAATCGGCCACACAGTCACTTTCCTCTGCTTCTCCTTCCTCTGTCGTTTCTGGTCTTTCTCCCTCTCTTTCCTGATGCTTTCTCTGGCGGCACAGAGGCTGGGGTAGTTGTGCTTGGGGTTGACCAGGACACAGTAATCATAGCTGAGCTGGGTGTGTGGGAGCTTCGTTAGGGAGGCACTGGGGGCCCAGCTGAGGGTGACGCTGGTCATCCCTACACCCAGGGTATGAACTCGCGGGTCAGGGGGAAGCAGAGGGAAGGCCCCTGACAGCCCAGGGCCCTCATGGAGGTACACCATAGCTCTGGTGTCCTGCTCCTTTGACCGCAGCCTCAGAATGTAAATGGAAGCAGGGGCGTAGGACGGACCCATATAGGTGTCCAGGGCATTGCCTGTGTGGCTGTACATCTTCTCCTCGGCCCCAGGACCTCGCCACCACACCTCAGGCATGCTCTTCTTGGTGCTCCCTGTCCAGAAAAAAAACAAACCACATTGTTAGGCAGAGCTTATCAGTAGTCAGTCTCATTCAGATATAAAGGGCACTACTATCTCAACATATTCTAACTCTGGTTGTCTTTGATAACAGGTCTCATCAAATGTCATCATCCAGACACTTTGCTTTATTCATCAGAATTTGAATCTCTTTTTACCATTGCTTATCTCCTCTCAAGCTGAGAAATGTCTCCTCAAATGAGACCAAATGTTACACAATCAAAGTGAATAATTCAGGCCTGCAATGGGGACCCTTGAGCTCAGCTTTTGAATGATTTATATGTCACTTTATAACTTCATGATGCTGTTTCACCATCTAGGATACCATGTTCAGTTAACTTCATGATGCTGTTTTACCATCTAGGATACCATGTTCAGTTAACTTCATAATGCTGTTTTACCATCTAGGATACCATGTTCAGTTAACTTCATAATGCTGTTTTACCATCTAGGATACCATGTTTAGTTAACTTCATAACGCTGTTTTTGCTGTGTGTGTGTATGTGTATGTGTATGTGTATGTGCGTGCGTGCGTGCGTGTGCGTGTGTGTGTGTGTGTGTGCTCTCTCACGCGTGTGTGAGTACAGTATGCCTGTGTGTTAGATTCTGCTTTAAAATGCTGTACTAATCGAAAGACATTAATGTGAAAATGTGATAACCAGATATGATCACAATTCACGAACATTAGTCATATTCCATTCAAACAGAGAGATAGTGGTTGGCATTTAGGAATATAATAGCTTCCCTTACTCTGAAGTTTTGCAAAGTAAAGACGTCAAATGCTTTCTCTAGAGGAGATAAGATAGACAAGCTGTATTCAGCATCTAGCGATTAGCGGTGAAGAGATTCAGAGAGATTGGCTTTAAAAATAAAAAAAACTGGGCTGCAACTGTGTGATATGAATAGAACATTAATCAGCTTAGGAATGTGTGCTGATTAATATCTTTGCCTGTTAGTCCAGTGTGATTATAATTATCTTTTGATAAATCATAGCCGCTAAACCATTTAGCATAATCAGATGAAGTGATCAGGCTTGTAGAGCGTGTGTCTAGAGGTGGAGGGTGATACTGCTTCTTTTGTTGTCACTCACACTGCATGCTCTTTAGGGGTTTGTCCTTGAGGGTCCGGGCAGCCAGGCTCCACTCAATGGACAGATCACATGGACTGACAGTCACCGCGATCACTGCAGCCTTCTTCTTCAGTGTGAAGTAAAGCCTGTGGAGACAAACGGCTGATAACATCAAGTAATCCTGTGATCTTGCATATTGGGACGGTTGACGAGACATTGTTGTCTTTCTGTTCAATGGCATGGTGATTGGATAACAGGAAAATATATTGCACCCAAGCTGTGTGACAGTTCTTACATTTTCTCCTGAGTTTCCGAATGCTGCATGAATTCTTTTGCCCTTGCAAGAACTTGAGGATTTCATCATGTGCTACATTGCAAACATCTCCGGCATTTATCAAGTCTTTGTCTTCCCTGTAGCCTACACACCGATCAGTCATCTGATAGCAGGCCAGGAGAGGTGACCTGAATGTCAGATGATAAGCCTTCATCGACTGTTTCAGATGGATATCTGCTCGTTTGCTGTAACTGTCTAGAATCGTGCTCAGCATGAAGACACTGATGTCCCTCGTTGTGATTAGGAGATTCCTGGACCATGCGCTAGTTGTTGATGTGTGATTTTTAGATTTACATATTAGATGGCGGTTCAATGGCAAGAAAAGGACATGTAAACACACACGCTGTGGTAGGCTGGGCTCCTGACTGGTCGACTATGACTTACTCAAACAAACACAATTCCCTCCGCTTACAACTTGCGATGGATGACCTTTCAACCCAGAGGTGTCAACCTCCAAATCAATGTCTCGTGTTTGTCCACCTCCACAAAGGATAAACTTGAGCAGAATGAGATTCAATCTCAAAGCAAAATCAAACTGCTATACTCGTCATTGTTTTGAAATATAATATTTCTTAATATACCCTTAATAAAAACGAATTGACTGGATATGATCATTTGCAAATAACCATTTGCTGCCCCCTTAAAAACTGCTTGATCATGTGCTGATTGGCTGCTGTGTCCAAACAGCTGTGCTACACTGTCATTTTCAAGGGCAGTTTGCAGCCTCGTTAATTGATTGATTAATTTGTGAATCATTGTTTTCTCTCCATTATTTGCTGTCTGGTTCCGCACGACTGCACAGGTGGACAGACTGCAGCACACAGGGAGATGTGTTTCCCAATTTACAGCTCCCAGCCTCAGAGAGCTAGCACTGGCACCATCCACTGTGGTTCAGGCCAAGTGGGCTCAACTTCATCTCTCTCTCTCTCTCTCTCTCCCAGGGTGCCTTGAAAGCTAGGCACAGGTTCTCAAAAGGTCATCAAGGAATGGTCGATGGCATCAGATATCAGAACACAATATAACAAGGATTTGTTTTTTGCTTGGTTTGTTTTTTGCTCATGAATATACATGATCATTTGTACATGGTCAAAAATCTTCACCCAACATTGCAAAATAATGTCGTCACTTATCATAAATTTCACTTTTGTAACATAAAGTAGAACAGAAACCAAAAGTGCCACTAGGATGAGAAACAAGCACATTGAGGCGACATTATTGAATGGTGCAGTGCCAAATTAATTTCCCCAGTGTTCTTCCCCCCTCCCCTAGGTACTGGTGCTACCCCTACCTGCGCGTTCGTCCTTTGGGAAGTGGAATGGTCGTGACTCTCCCCTCCGGTAGCCATGCAGTGGGGCGTAGTGGAACCTCATTCTCAGGGGTCAGGGCCGAGTGTGTCTGGGGCCAAGAGGGGCCACAAAACAGGGCCACGGCCACGCCGAGGCACCAGGACAGGCATAGGGGTGTCATCCTACTTTCTCGGTCTCTGTCTCTCTTTTTTCTCTCTCTCCAAGTCACCGCCTCTCCAATGTCTTCCAGGCACTGAAACATCAGGGGGAAAGGTCAAGGGCATCCATCAGACCCCGTCAGCAACACACACAGCAACACAGACTCACACACACACACTCTAACACACACAGAGAGAGAGAGAGATAATTTCCTACTGTATCATTCAGAGACACTAAAGAGGTCTAGCAGTTGATGATTCATTGATATGAGGAAACATCTCCCACTATTCAGACAGAATTATTCATGCGGGGAAAAAGAAATTGCCATGCTATATTACTCTGGGATCTGTATAGCACAGCTTGACACTCGCTGGAAAAATCACCCATCGCACCACTTTTCAAAGCATGAAGGGGGTTGCAAATATCACTCAGAAGTCGATGCCTTTGAATCTACATTTCTATTTATAGTAATGGAGTTCAAATGGGTTTGTTCTCCAAATAGAGGGGTCTTTTATCATGAGGTATTAGCAACCTTGTTATCAGGAGACGGAGATGGCAGTGCAAGAGGAGAGAAATAGACTAATCACAACACCTGGAGCTGCTCCCGCACAGCCTAATCCAATCACCATTTACTGATGTCATCCCTGACAAGAGCTGTCACCAAAAGAACTTGTTTCACATTTCCTCCCTACATGAATGTCTCTCTGCCATTCTCTCTCTCTCTCTTTCTCTCCCTCTCAATCTCTCTCCCGTCCCGTGTATGTGTGCGAACGCCCACGTGCATGCGACCGCGTTTATGCGTGTGATGGTTTCATAGAGAGGATGATTACCGGTCCCGGGGTTCCAACTCGTCCCCAGAGAGAAAGCGTGTTCGTTCAAAGTCACGCAGTCTTCACAGACATG
>OMKL01000761.1:0-11289 GCA_900302295.1 Parasudis fraserbrunneri
AAAACACATATATATTTGTGTGAAAAGGGTACTGATGACTTTCAGAGCAAATGGAATGACTGCTGCACGGGGGCGGGGGGACCGAGATCGAGACCTGGCGGCTCTGTGAGGGAAACGAGGGGCGTATCGTCCCTTGTCGAGTACTCCGCATGTTTGGGAATTAAAATCCTCCCTATATCTTTTAATTGACCACCCCATCTAGTGGTTGGATAAGGAAGTACACATTTGCTGCAAAGAGGAGGGGTTGGTTCTGTTGTGCTGAATGTCCTGTTTTTTATGTGGGATGAAAAGGGAAGTGAAGGCTTTGACCTTGCTGCTCACAGTCTGAGCTTCCAGATCAAAAGCATGCATCACATTACTGTTATTTAAATGCAAAACAAATTATTTTTATGAAAGAACAAAATAAATTAAGTCATGAGATGCATATTTTGTTGAGTTGAAAGAGCTGGAAAAGCTTTGGTCTGTTTTCTTTCTTCAAAGTGTGAGAGATACCTAAAATGTATTGGGACAGTAATGTTAAATTGGTTTTCTTCTGGGCTGATCAAGTGTGTATTTCACATCAACCAATGGTTACAAGGTAAACATTTAGAATGCTTGGATTTTATTTGATGTGGCTTTTCTTTTTTTTTTTTTTACATGTTTAACTGTATTAGATCAGTCCCATTTCAAGTCAGCATAAGCACTGAGGCTGAGACTGAGGTGTTTAAAAGTGCCCATGGTGTTTGCCTGGTTTGCCTCATATCTACATATGACACTCAGATATAATCTATACGTGGTAATTAGAGGCTTTGAACCATATTTTCTTTTCAGAATTGCTTGATTCTATCTATAGTGATAGCAAAGCAGAGACCAAGTCCCCTCAGCACATTTTAACAGGATGTTTGGGTGTACATGGACTCTCCATCAGAACACATGGGATACGTGGTTGACTCATGGATGGAAGTCAGGTCCAAGCCCTGAGGTTTCAAACAAAACAACCATCACAGCCTCAGTTCACTGTGTGAAAATACAGAGAGGGGTGCAGGTTAATTTCTCTGGTCCAATTTCTCCCTTGACTTATCGTAAAATTGAACAGAAGAGAGCCTGAAATTCCACCTCTCTGTATTTTCACATCATAGTCATGGGAGGTTGATAATTATGTATATTTCTTTTTGACCTCAGGGACTGGACCTGAATCCATAAGTCTACCACATATCCCTGTGCTTGAGAATTCTAACGGTGAGTCCACCATACAACCTAAAAACCCAGTAAGCTGTATTGCAATGACCTGGTCTCGGCATTGTTATCAAGATGGACAGAAATAAACAATTTGGAAAAGGAAATATTGTTCAAAACCTCTAAATACAATCTACAGATGTCTGAGTGTCATGTAAATAATTAAGGTCATGTAGAACACCTGGGTAATTGAAACACCGCAGTCATTTGTCCAGTGACTTTGTTGTTCAAAAAAGTTAAATGAAACAAAAGTAGGCATTCTTAACTTTTACCTCATAGTCATAGTTTGATTTGAAATACAAGGTTGATCAGCACAGATAAAAAACAACTCATTTGATATTACTGCCCCAGTACTTTTGCATGACTGTGAATGGATGCATGTGAGCCATAGAGGTTTTATTCAGATGAATATTTTGCTTCAACTGTTTTTCTGGTTCCAGTTGCAGCGAGCTCAGAAAAACCAAACCAGTCTCTATAGCAACAGATGCCTGAATAGGCTTGAGTGCCTTTGAAAAAAGGTACACACACCGAATAAATTTAATCCGTTTTGACTTATTTCTGTATTTGGTGCAGTAATAACTGCCTTTCTATTTAAGATTGAGTCTAACATATTAATATAAACTCACTGAAGACCAATCAAGAAAATGTCAGCTTTATAATTATATTCATATTTTTCCCTCCGTCCTCTTGATCCACACAGTCGCACACAACAGTCTTTGCTATAGTCTTGGAATTCGGAGCAAAGGAGGGATTGGGATGGAGATGTGTGATGAGATGAAGAGAAGGGGGGAAAAAACAAGCAGACAGATGGGAAGGTGAGAGCTGAACCTGGAGAGCAGCGCAGATGGACGATGAGTCATGTGACATACTGTATGTGTAGAGTGGCAGGCAGGGGCTTGGACAGGCTCCCCTGCTGCTAAACCCACTAACTGACCATGCCTCTGAAACCACGTGAGACCACTTCTCAACAGAAGCTTTGCGGTTAGGACGTAGTACATTATTCATAGTATCTCATGAATCGTCATGCATTTCCTACCAATATGGTGCAACGTCATGAACACAGCACATTGGCTATGGTTGTCATTTAGTTATGATCATCTGTTTGATTACAATCACCTGTTGTTTGCCTACCAAGACATTTGTAGTGATGATGTAATGGAATACTATGAATAGCCCAATTCCAAACTTTTGTAGCCCATTGCTATGGCACAGAGTTGTCCTACCCCATACTGACCCACAGAATCCTTGACATATGAGAGTATATTATGGCCCTTTTTCCAAACGGATATGTTAACCGTGGATAAAATATGGCCCTATTCCAAACCAGTTAACTGATAGACCCTTATCATGACACAGTCTTGCCCTATCCCAGATCAGGGAATCTATTAAGGATAGATTAGAGTTTCCTTATCTCACAGTAATAAATAGAACATTGCCATGGTATTATACTATGGCCTGTGTGAACACTTGATTGTGATTGGCTGGAGGGGTGTTGATTAATTACAGATAAGTACGTTCTGGGGAGAGATTGGGGGGGTATTTTACCCCCTGCATCATGTATTATATTTCAATAGTCACACACTTTGCTGCATATTATCCCTTGTATAACATGTTCCAAACCAATTACACAGTTCCTATCTTGAATATGAAACATCCAATTTGACCCTTGTCTTGATACAGAGTGACATCATTCCAAATTATGTCCTAGTCCTTGGTGTGATATATGGCCGAGATCCAGGCCATATCAGCTTTTTGGCCTGTTTCTTGATATACCATGGCCCTATTCCAAAACAATCCATTGACAGGCATACCACTAGTATGACCCAGTTCCATAACAAATCCACCCGCTGTTGAATACAGTTTGGCCCCATTCCAACCATATAAAGCTGCACTGTATAATATACACTGTATTCCTCTAATGGCCCTGATCCATATCTTATCAGCCTCTTGATCCTTGTCTTGAATGAAGTTGTATGGCACTACGCCAAATCAGCTACTTGTCTATCTCATGTGTGAATATGGTTGAAAATGATCTTATAGGTTGTATATTCTTTCAATACGGTTATAGCTCTGCCTCACCCACATATACAGTAGCATGTTGATTATATGAATATGATAGGCTATCAGTTGTACTACTGTAGCAAGGAGTAAAGAAGCCATGGCTGGATTTCAAAAAAGGGTGATGCATAAATTCAACCCATTAATTTAGCCTCCAAGATCCCTTACATGTATTAATACATAGTGTTAATGTGCACATATTCAAGTTCATAGTAATTTTTAAATTTTCCAGTAAAGACTGCTGCAAGTGTGTGTGTTTTTTCCCAGACCTTTATGCCAAGTAGGTGCTCTTGATACAATCTGTTTCATGTGTGAGGTTTTATCTTAAACTAACAGAAGATTCATATAATAATTAATCTCTATTTAAATTTCTGAATGTGTCCTTAAAACTGCTGTACTGAGTGAGCGAAAGGCCTTGATGTCCAGAATTGGCACTGAGGAAGTTTGTCCAGCTTGCAGGATGTCATGGCCGATGTAAGTTAGTTTCCATTCAAAATGTCTTCATGTATCAGCTTATACAAAAGAAATGCTATTCTTATGCTTCTCAAAGACAGTTTCTCTCTCTCTCTCTCTCTCTCTTTCTCTCTCTCTCTCTCTCATGCAATAAGATCTACAGAAGGATGCAGGATGCAGTTCTCTTTGTGGTATTACACTTCTTGTGGAACTTCTAAAAACAATGTTCCTTCCTGGGCAAAAAGGCAGACAGAATTCCAGCATGGTCTAAAATCAGTCTGGAGCCAAACAAGCCCTGATGCAACCCGGGGCTTGCCTTATCACTGGTGCTCAGTAGACTTCCATTCAGACAGCTCACTGACACCAGATTCACCACAGTCCAGATAGAATATCTCAACTTTAATTTGATCATAATGGTCCATTTAAATCTCACCAACCATAGCTATGAGCCATGGTCACCTTGGACACAGGGAAACTATCAGTTCCCTTTTCTCTGGTAGGCCTGGATACTTCATTACCTTTGTCCCCAAACTACATCTCTCCCTTTCTCCGAGGGACACAGTTACATCGTCCGTTCAACCGACCTCCTTATTTGGGCGGTATGACTACTAGTGGCGCTCCTCTCCGGGGCCTCCACATTAGCACTTGGGCGTCGTTGGCATTGGGCCTCCCCAGGGCGTTGGGAGGGATGGGTTCTTGGTAATTGAGGATGTGGGGTTGCTCCTGATGCGGCCTGCCCACCAACGAGGCCCTCGAGCCAAGGGGCATGTCCGGGTCCACGGCGATGTCCACCCGCATCCGCCAGCGCACTGTCTGCAGCACAATGCGCTCCTGGAGGAGAGGGAGAGAGTGTCATCAATGTAGCATTGTTCACTGTGCTGTACATATGGTGTATCAATTCTAGTGCATCACAGTGGGCATTGAGATGGCAGTTTATTTGAAGTTCACGATGAGAACTAGGTTGTGTGTTTTGTATAAGACTTTTGTTGGTTATACATTATGTTGTCAGCTTTGGCTGTTGGGAGACAAGTCAAAATGCATCCTAGCACCTTTAGGTTGCTTAATGCTGTGGTTAAAGGGTGTAATGCATTCAGCAGATTAAGTGGCACACACAAGAGCAGAGCAGTAAATGGATATAAAGAGTGTATTACTTATTTCAAAAGAAAGTGGGCAGTGCCCCTTTAAGTGCTGTAGTGTTTCTTTACTGAGTCAGTGGAAAGGATGAAAGGGATATGGAATGATTAGCAGAAAACATGTAGAAGGTTTTATTGGGATTTCATCCTACCTGTGTTGTTCCTTCGACTAGAGTATAAAGTACTACACATCACTGCAAAAATAAGAGATCCATTTCAATTCTGTTCCTGTAAAAAATACCCTGAAAACCTATTCGGTCACAGTGACAATATCCTATATATCGTATATGTAACATATACATCGTATATGTAAGATATATATCTTACTACATTTTCCTTCTACTCAATAGGTAGGTATGCTGTCAATGTAGCCCATTGTGTCAGACTTGCAGAACCCTAAGTAAGCCACACCTGCCTAACATGTCAGACAAGTGTCAACCATACCAAAATCACGCACTGAGGAGGGTATGCCAGAACAGTTGAAACTGTTGAAACTATATGTTGTCTCACCGATACACAAAAACGGAGTAGCGGCTCTCTGTCTGTGTATCTAGTGGAGAATGGTTGGACCTAACATTACCTTGGTGACAGAGTTCATGGCCACCAGCCATGTGATGAAGCTCTGGTCCCTGGTGATGTGGGTCAACATGGGCGTGTTGCTGTTGCTGATGGGCACCGCCCACGTCACGCTGGGGTAGAAGTTGTCGTTCATACTGACGGTCAGACGTGACGGCTTGGACGTGGGGCCTGTCAAGGTGACCGTCTCAGTGGTGTTGCCATACCAGGGGTAGCTGACGCCGTCCGAGTCACTGATGGCCTTGACCCGGCCCTCGCGCAGCTCTGGTAACTCCCAGCTGGACCTGCGGCCATGGACAGAGAGAGAGGTTTACTGAGGACAGTGCCTTATGTAGGCTGTGTTCTGTGTGTATGTGTGTGTGTGTGTGTGTGTGTGTGTGTGTATGTGTGTGTGTGCATGAGTGAGAGGAAAAGATGAGACAGACAGGGATAGGTCTACTTGCTTTTGCGCTCACACAAACACACATACACAGAATTCACTCAAAAGCAAAGCAAGATGACTGATGATGGACAATACCATCACCCAAAACTTACATGCCAATATCACCATAGGTGTTGTAGAACTCCATTTGGGTACAAGCTTGAATCCAACCCACCACCCAAGTTTCATTACGGGGCACCGGCGGCATAACGATTCCAGCAGAGGCCCTGAAGTAAGGTGTCTTGTAACGGAGCACGATGGGCGAGTTCTCTTCAATGAGGGTTGGACACTGGTCAATGGAGGCCGACACCTCATACACCACAATGTTCTCCCGTCTGATGCGCGGCTTGCATGCGATGCTCTGAATACAGCCCATAGTGCTGGAAAGTAGCAGAGTAAGCAAAACCAGAGACGGAGGGAGCAAATGATACCTGGCCAGTATGCACATCAGTCCCCCTCGGGTTCCACTCCTGCTTGAAGAGCAGCAGATCAATCTTTTAATTGCCTATCATGACTGATTGGTACTGAGGAAAAAAGGGGGAAATAGCGCATCACTTTAAAAGTAAACATGCAGTCCACAATCGATCTGATTTAAAAACATCTAGAATCATATTTCCGTGGGAAAATGGAACGACATGAAGGTGAGAGCGCAGTGGAGGAGAGCGGGGGGAAGGTATCACTGTTCTCCGCAGCCTCCTTCCCCCGATGTGTCTGTTGAGTGCCGCACTGCCCTTGGTGCTTGTCCCCAGAAACTGCGATTCGGCCTCCCCTGGGCAGGTTCCCCGCCGTGTATCTGACGGCTCCTTTCCTTATCGAGTCCACACGTCCGGCTGCACGTAGCTGCCCCTTGATCCTGGTGGTCCGGTTTCGGCTCTGTGTTGTCATGTCAAGAGGCGACGGGGCAGCAGGTGTATCCGAGGGGGTGATGGGATGCCTTTGTTTGGATGGCTTGCATTAGCCTACATTTACGCGGCGTCCTCAAAGGAAACAGGGCAAGATGTCATCGCATGATAGGCACACATAGCCTTACCTCCTATGCATTGGTAATAACATGCATGCAATTTTAACAAATGCGCGAGAACGAGCCTCATAACGGAGCCCTAAGTAGGCTAGCTTATATTTCAGCGTTTTCCTCCTCCTAGTGTGTTTCCATTCTTGACATCAGTTAAGGGATGCATGAATGGTGCATCATCGTTTACGGAGGCAGCGAGGCGCATAAACGTGCTCAAGACTGAATATACATAGCCACTCAAACGTCTCTCGGTGTGTCGAAGCACCCATATGTCTCATCGACCAACTGAGCATCATGGCATCAAATCGCTTGGTTCGTGGAGCATCATTTCCTCGGGGATGGGTCGCTGTTCAGTTTGGCGAGGTGCTGATGCTGGGAAAACAGGCAGCGGCAACCAGCGAGGGAGGGGCGTCACCCGATCCCTGCATTGAAAAAAACAAGTGCATATGGGCGTGATTTACAATCTTGGGACACTCCCGTCTAAATTTCCATTGGCTAACCACGAAAGCGGAAGAGGTGTTGCTTTGCTCCTCGATTTCCTGACACGCATTCACCGGTCATTCAACCAGTATTCCGACTCTCAGTTGAGTCGGCCCACGTTTATAGTTTTGTTTACTTTTCGTGTCTGGTGTATGATTTTCCATTTATTTCGTACCTTATCTAAGAGGGGGCCGAACGTTTTGTACAGGGTCGCATTGATGATGAAGCCGCAAGTTGTGTTCGTGTTGGGCGGGCCTGGCGCAGGGAAAGGCACTCAGTGCTCCAAAATCGTGGAGGTATGACCAGATGAGATGGCTAGAGAAAGAACAATGAATGAGTCGATAATGATTGTTACGATTCAACAGGACATTGTGTAATATAGTGTCGATAGACTTTAGCATTTGTCTTGCCTTTTGTATTGCTTATTTATGTGGAAAACCGGGTAATTGTATGTACTTCCGGTTGTCCTCTAAACTAAAACGTTAGCTAGTTCGCTAGCTAGCGCTAACTGTACTAGCCACACAGAGTAATTTGGGTGTCTTTGGCCAGCGACGCTAAACGTTTCGCATAATCTGGCATTTTGGCAAGAGAAAAGCCCAATCAGTTGAAACCTTTTTAATTGTTGTGCAGTGTTTTGGACGATTGGCCTAAATAGTCTTATTATCTACATAACTTAGTAGTAAGTTAGAAGTTGTGTACAGAACAACAAAGCAACACAAACAAATTACATTTTACTGACATTTAGCCTATATGGCAATCTTTATATTTTACTCATACATTGCTATGCTTATCTATTCCTGTTATGGAGCTAATGGTCAAGGACCATGAATAGTTCTGCAGTAGGCTATGCCCACTCATCATAATATTGTCTTTGAACAAACAAAGACGAGACATAATCATGTAGCAAATCAGCTGCGAGTAGCCCATCTACTTCAAGTTCACCATATAGGTGTGGTGGATTGAAACTGGTTGCAAGCATGCCGCCAAGTTACAGGCTAAATAACTACAATCAGATTGTTGAGTAAGTAAACCTTTGGTGGACTGTGTGTCACCTATGGGAGGTAAGTCATAGGTTTGTGTCCTGGTGTAGATCAGTATCAGGTGGTGGGTATACAGCTTGCAGACCCAGGTGAACTTAACATTAACATGGATAACATTTGCATAACTTTTAGCCTACTCCACTAGCTTCCTTCCTGGCCAGACTAGGTGTATGTCTTTTGTCATGGTTTGGGGATGGAATGTGTGGGCTCTTGTGTGAGCTCGTACACTCAAATTAGATTTATATTCTATACGGTCTGAATCAGAATTAAAATGTAATTCGGGTGTAAGAGCTCACACAAATATTGTATGGCCTCATAAAGCCAGAGCCCCTTTCATTGTCTATGGAGCAGCCCCAGATTTGTACATCTCTTTGATTGGTAGCTTTAGGAGAGAGTGGTGCATGTTCATGAATACTGGCTGAAGAGACTGTCGAGAGGTCTGGAGAAATTCACAGTATAATCTATTATGTAGCTATATAGTAACTTATTATACTGTGAATTTCCAGCAGTAGCAACCCCTCCCCTATCCCCAATCAACTCCAACTCACACATCAGACCAAAACAAAACATGTAAACAAAGTGCAATACCAAGCAGGGCTCTTTTGCCGAGAGGTCACTGTTTGACGCCATTACAGTTTCTACCTTTAAGCTAACATAAATGTACTATCTTAAGGCTGCTCAATTCTGGAGTTGCTGCAATCACATAGTCAATTATTTACTGCTTGTCTAAATTCATAAATCTGCAATGTAGGCGAACAGAGACATTAGGAATGAGTGCAACTTTTGTTGTCATCACTTAGACTGAGTTCTGAGCATGTCGTTTTACTTGTAGAATGAACAGTTTGAAATGTACAATTGTGAAACTTGGGACTGCTTGTATTTCTTTCCAGTGAAACACATAAGCCTATTATGGAGAAAGTCTGAAACAGACAGAACAGCCTCTGGCCAAAGTGCTCAGTCTTGAAGGGCACTCACTCCTTTGATGTTAGCCTGAAAGTCAGCCATGAAAGACAGCAGGCTGCAGCTCCACAGGGTGCTATCTGACTACTTTCATATGTGTGTTTTTGTAAGAGCTTCTATCCAAGTTAAAGGACCATACCAGTCTAGTTTTGACATCACCCCATTAACAGAGATTGTCCCTGTCTTTAAAGGAACACTCTAACATTTTGGGAAATACACTTATTTACCATCTTCCCCAGAGTCAGACATTAATATATTTTTTTTTTACAGTTTCATCTCTGTGTGTCCAGTAGCCCCAGAGAGAGGTCCAGGTGGATGCTAGCCTAGCTTAGCACAAGGACTGAATGCAGTAGGGAGCAGCTAGCCTAGCTCCGTCTAAAGTGAAGAAACGCAATGTCTGACAACTCCAAAACTGACACACAGATTCAATTGTGGTTTATTTTCGCTAACGTTACTGTATTACTCTACTACAAGCCATTCAAAACTGCACATCAATCGGGAGCACCCAGGAGTTATTAACAAGTGCACCTAGAAACAAACTGAAAGTGAAAATTCGATATGCAGATTTGAATAGCTTGTTGTAGAGACCGCAGTAATTTTAGTGAAACTAAACGACTTTGTTGTTTTCACAAGGGTGAAATACCTATGCCAAGCAACTTTAGAACTACTTTCAAGTCTCACAGAGTACTTCTCCACCCCTTTTCAACATCAATGGCAGTGTGAATGGCATTTAGTAAGGTAAGCTGCAATCTGCTAAAACACGCACCATATATACCTATGAACACAAAATTTGTTAAAGACAGGGACAGGGAAGTCAAAATGAGCCCGTGTGGTCCTTTCATTCTGGTGTAGACCTTATACCGGGTATTGGCTGCCCTTGTGTTTGAATAGACATCCTGTTTGCCAAAGGTATGATGGTTGAGCTTGAATAGCAGCTATGCATAGAGCCATTCATTCAGCTTACAAGGGCTGGCCTCTAGCCTGGGCCTGTGGCTGAGAGGGATTTAGCAACACTCCTCACTGCTGATATTCAGTGTCAGTAGAGCAGCAAACATTGATTTAGTAATTGTCACCAACTGTCACACACTGCTCCTTTGTATATGCTGCACACTTAAAGCACGATAGTTACAGAGTAGTCCTCATTTCTGCCCCAGATTTAGGGAGGCTTATGACCTATTTATTGACATTGAAGTGTTTTGTAGATTTTAGCACTAGTTTATTACGTTTGAATTGCTTAACTTATTGAAGAAGAAAAAAAACCAACCTAACATCTCTCTATTTTCCTCTTTCTGTCTGTCATTTTCAGAACTACAGCTATACCCATTTGTCAGCCGGGGACTTGCTGAGGGCGGAGCGAGGCAGGGAGGGTTCAGAGTTCGGACAGCTCATTGAGAACTACATCAAAGAGGGCAAGATTGTCCCGGTAGAGATCACCATCAACTTACTTAGGAAGGTATGTGCCAAGTGCAGGTTCTTATGTCCATAAGTTATGTTTGCATTGCCATCAAAGGATAAGGCCAGTGTAATTTGATCTTGTGCATTTCTCCTACTTACAAGTATGATCCATCTAGCCAACACCAGATGAAGCTCATATCCAGAAGTCATAGAATTCCATTGTTGTAAAAAAGAAAAAAGTGTTCTAACAAGTCACAGAGCTGTACAGTTGCTTTGGTCAGCATAATTCATTGTTACAATGAACATAGGCATTGTACTTTTTCCTGGAATCCAGTGTAATGCGCAGTATGCATGCCCAGGGACTATGCTGTTCTGTTTACTACTGTAAATCAATAGATCAACAGAGCTTGTTGCCTTTTGAAGTATGTTTTCTAGTAACTACAATGCCCCTGTTTTTCATGATACTACATTATTATATTTAAAACTGGAAATATGTGTTTGCGTACTGTATTTAATGATTTTAGCATACAATCGGGTGGAGAAGTG
>OMKL01000763.1:0-11114 GCA_900302295.1 Parasudis fraserbrunneri
TATACCGCGTACCCTCACGGACATCAAAGACCTGCAGACGTCAAAGAGATACCAACATCACGTTCCCAATACTGCATCTGTATGGACTGTCCCATAGGGATTTGAGGTGTGACATTTTTTCCCCCACATGTTTTCCTCAGAATTCTATCTTGGAATTCTAGAACACCATAGATTTCCTCAAAAAATTCTATCTTGGAATTCTTGAACTTGAGAGTTCAATGACAAGTAGTAGCCATTGTTACATCACCGCTAGAATGTTCAGTTCTCAAAATTCTAATCACACCGGTGTGATCGTACAGCTGAAAGGGGTAGTGAGACACGCATCAAAAACAAAACCCACAGGCACGGCTGGCTCTTACCAGCCATGACAGTGTGCGTATGTGTGTGACAGACATCGGCTCTTTACTGCTTTTCACCAGAAATACGTCAGAGTGGACGCGGTCAGTGTTGCTGGAAAGCTGTGCCTTTTTCTTTCTCGCACTTTCCCCTCACTTGCTGCTTACGTTGTCAATGAAGTTCCCCGGTGAAACACAAAACAGTCAGTGAATGTGATGAAAAAGCGAGAGCGCTACCAAAGGTGGGAGGGCCCGAGACAGAGTGATACCGGTATGACGAGGTTGGGAACGCGTCCCTGACGTTCGCACACAAGAGGTTCAGCACTGCGAAACGACGCCCCTGGTGATGAGGCAGCAGTGGTTCAGGAGGTAGAGCGGTCACCTGGTAATCTAAAGGTTCCTGGTTCAATCATGGCTCCTCCCGACTTCATATTGAAGAGTCCTTGAGCAAGGCACTTAACCCCTAACTGCTTCCGATGAGCTGGTTGCCGCCTTGCAATGGCTGCCTTCGCTGTGTGTGTGTGTGTGTGTGAGTGTATGGGTGAATGTGAGTCCATTTACCATTTACTTCTCGACTTACAACGCGATTTGTCTCCCAGTAGTACAAAGGGGAATCCATTTTTGAATGTTTACATGACAACGCACTGACTCATCCTCCTCTTAGAATTCTACGGAGCCCAAAGCCGTGACGTGCTCAATGCCCACCAAGCGTTTGTTTAGCCCACAGGTCAACATCATTCCCGTAGCAGACCGGGTTGCAGGTCTTACCATAGGTAGGAGTACTGTCCCTGCGGACCGGTGACAGCCCGTGGTTCTGGTCGTACTCGTAACAGTACAGGATGGCGTCCTCCTCCACCAGAGGGAAGCGCCGCCGACACTCCTGGTCCAGGTACGAGTTGGGCGACTCGGAGCCCTTGGCGACCGGGAGGTCCGACTGGGGATCATCGTCACCGGGCAGGTTTCCCTGGTCATCTCTGGATTAGAAAATATAAATATCAGGAAGACCTCTTTTGCTCAATGGAGAGTCTTCACAGAAATATATAAAAATAATAAATATAAATTAAATTTTAATATATAAACATTTTTAAATCATATTTATTATTTGGTGCGAACAGCATTTAGTTCACTTAAGATTATTTATCACCAAAGATATTTCACCTACATAACAGAAATGGCCCACTTATCCCCTGTTCACTATGTTTGAATAATGACATATAATATATAAACAAACCACGTTCATTTGCAGCAATAGAGGCCTAAGACTCTTAAAGGCCCAATCCCTGATCCAAGCATAAACAAATGGGAAGCCCCACCACCAAAAATGAAAACTAGGAATGGAGACATGTTTTTGCTCTATAGTTGATTGACTCCGCTTTTGATACAAGGAGCAACATTAGACAACAGGTAGATATGAGTGATGGCTTAAAAAGATTTGTTTACATTGGTAATGTTTGCAACCACTAGCGTAAAAGAGACCTATATTCTGATAAAAAAAAAACAACAACAACTTGTTTTCAAACGACACAAACTCATCAAGAATGAATATGAATATACCCCACATGTATATGGTAAAAAAAATCCCGGATTAGGGCTTTAACACCTAAAGCGAAGTATATCAACAAAAAATGATTTGGTAGATATCATATTACCATATCTTGTTAACTTGTCTAAGAGGGGGAGCCTATCAATCTAATCATCAAATAATTTTACTAAATAATTTTAACTCTGTACTTATAAATAATTTGAGCACTCTATTCTGAAAGAATAGAGTCAATTTTGGCGGGGTATGATCGTCCATTATAATAAACAAGAACAAAAATAAACGGGAAATAAAAAAGGGAATGTTCGGGAGAGCTGGAGGAACCCCCTGAGGGACCGTGCATGAACCTCCCCTAAGGGAGGAGAACAAAGCCATCAGGTGTCAATAACACAACCCTGGAAGGGAAATAATGAAAAAGAAAAAAATACAGTGGGCAAAGAAATGAATAAATAAGTCTAACGAGCAATAATTAAGCTGTGAATTGAAAATTATTATTCTAATGTAAGTAATGATTAAGCATTTAAAAAAAAATGTGTATGAGTGTGTGTGTGTGTGTACACGCATGCATGCAGTTGTGCCAGTGATGTAATGGTAAAATAAAAGGTGTGTAAACTCAAATGAGTAATAGTTAAAAAGGTGGGTGAACTGGGTGAACACTGACCAATATAAATCAAGGTTGTTATAGTCAACTAAAACTAGGTGTGAAAAAAACATTTGAGTTAACTGAAATAAAAATAATAAAAAATAAAAATAATTTCGAAAAAAACTAACAAACTAATACTGACACTAAATAAAAACTAAACTAAAACTAAACATTCTCAAACAAAAGCTAAACTAAAACTAGCAAACCCACTATGGAAACTAACTCAAACTAAACTGAATTAGAAAAAAAAAAACTGAATTAAAATAAAAACTCAAAACTATAATGACCCTGATATAAATACTGTACAGTAAACAGGTACATGTCATTTGCATCAGTCCGATACTACTTACTATAAGCTATACAATTACAGTTGAAATCACAGAGATTTATACCAGCTTAAAAAGATGGGTAAACTCTATTAATTTCACAAATAAAAATGTAGGTAAACTGGAGTTCAGGTGGGTTTACCCTCCTCCACTACATCCCTGGTCTGTAGTGCTCACCTGGGGGTGTAGGGTTCCTCTGGGGGAGGGGGGATGTAAAGGTCTTGTAGGGCACAGCTGTCTCTCCTGGACGGAGTGCTGGTCGGCGTGGCAACACTACTGCTGGGGCTCTGGGGAAGTATCGGCTGAGAGAAAGAGAGAGAGAGAGAGAGGGGACAAAGGGAAATGGTTGAGTGGTTTGACAGTTGAATTCACAGCAGCACAAAACAGTTGAGGTGTAATTTAGACAGCACAATTCCTTTTTACCTACTCCATGTGATTATTTGGCCTAAGAGTAGTCTTAAAGGGGCACTTCATTAAAAAAAACAATGCGGATTTATTGGAATATGTGTGAGATTATGTGCAAAATAAATCGGCATTGCTTTTAGGCGAAGTGCCCATTTAAAGAACCAGGTGAAACTGGAAATGCAAGGTTTATAACTGGTCATATCACGCCATACATGCATGAGTGAAATTTAGCCACCATTAATAGTACATGAATGGGAGTCACCACAGAAAGTTGGTTTAAATTTTAAACCCAAATACATTATATCCAAATAAATGTATTATATAGTAGTGTTCTCAGTTCTGCAACTGTATCTATACACACAGAACATCCCCCTGGGCACTCTTAGTGTCACCTTTACCATCTTTCCCAATTCACAGAATTTATACCTGTTGACATCACAAGTTTGAGTTTTAGCACTCTAGTTTTTGGATTTGGGAGAGAGTTGATCATGTTCAGTAATATTTTTTGTACTGTCTTAGGCCATAGGAATAACATGAAGAAATTCTTAAATTGGGCAGTGTTCCCCTTTAAAGCTACAATGTTTACAATTCTTTAATTTTAATATAGCTCCAAAACATATCTTAACATGGACACACTGACTCACAGTCTACTGTAAGTGAGTTTCACTGACCAGTGTAGCAGCAGTGCAGAGATATTCCATTCTAACGTTTCACAGAGAGGCTTCCCCTTCTAATCAATCAGAGAAGCTCAAAGGGAATTTATTTAGAGCATTTTCCAGCTGTTGCTATTGTTGCAATTCAGATATGAATCCCAATTTATAAAGCGGTTAATTGATTATGATTGGCTGAACTGCGTTCGACGCCGCTGTAAAATACACGATAAACACACACCTGTGACAACAGTTTGATCACCGTTCTACATGAATGAGCTGACTACATAGTGTGGACTCCCTACATAATATCCTGCCATAGCATCAGAAAGCTAATGTTATGCTAGCAGGCATTACGTTCGCTAACATTGCTTAAGGTTTGAAAACAGTGAGAAGGATCTAACAGTATGTTTAACTCAAAGCTTAGGTGGCTATCCAGTCGTCTAATTTATCCCCCCCATCCCCCCAAAAAATTTAATCAGCAGCAGATTCAAGTAGCAAGTTGTGTGGTGTTCGGAGGACAAGGCAGATGAAGGCTTGATATACTGTCAATCAGCCACTGCACCTCCAACCAAAATCATTAATATGACAGTAATCACAAATGGACTACCCAGCTCAGTGTAATTGTAGCAAGATTTGAAGGACCATACTTGAATCTGCTGCTGACAGACTGTCAGTGACAGTACATACGGTGTATTTGTTAGTGACATTTCTTTTTGGGTGGGTAAATTAGATGGCTGGATAGCTACCTAAGCTTTGTGTTAAACATATGTTAGATCATATTCTCTGTTTGCCAACCTTATGCAGTGCTAGCGACCGTAATGCCTACTAGCATAACATTAGCTTTCTAGCTGATGAAGAACTACATTGCAAAAATGTTTTTGTTGCTGTGTGTTTATTTTATGAAACCTTGCCAGGTATATGTAGTAACCGTTTTATAAAAGCAATACGCCCAACAACGCCCCTTATCTGGTCTAAAATCACTGTAAACCACAGCCTCTCGTGGCTTATTGCTTAAATATATTATGCATTGTGATGTCAAATTATTATTGTACAGAATACTGAAAACATCGCCCACCATTAACTGTACAGTCAAGTACACTGTACATGTCTACCAAGCTGACCCACACAGTCCCACACAATTCTGCTATATATAGCTCTCTTCTCATCAAAATGTGTGTATGTGTATACATGCAGACATACAAACACACTTGCGTACACACACACACACAGATAAAGGAGCACCCATAACCACATCTTACCACCACACAGAGTGAGCAAGCGAGAGAAGCACCCACAACCACGTACTGCCTCCACCACCAACACACAAACACATCTAAGAATGTGGAGTATGAAAGCAGTGGTGTCATACTTGCAGAGCTAAGGGCTTCCATCTCATATTCTTCAGAAGAGCAGGAGTTGAAGTAAGCGTGCTCTGTGGGCGCTTCTTCAGGGTCAGAGTGACCCCAGCTGGGTCCCCACGCAACGAGTTGACCAAGTTCTTCAGTTGCCATCCCACCTAGAACACAATGATCGCGAAGCACAGAATGGGGGCACACACATGAAGGGAATTATTGAAAATCAATTGAGAATGAATGCTCTATATTTGCAATTTTCTGCATTTAGCAGATCTTATCTGGAGTGACTTGCAAAAAGTCAAATAATCTCAAATATGTATTGCATAACAATTTGCCAAATGTAAGCTGTGCCAAGGCCAAGTATAATCTACAGAATAAGAAGAACCAAGCAACAGATTTTTTTGTTGAATTTAATTGTAGTTTCAATTAATAATTAAATATTGAATTGAGAGTGAATTAGCCTCAATCATGACACACTTGTAGTCCAAAAAGGATTGGCTTGTCAAAGTTATGTCATTTGACCTTTGGCTATGGTGCCCCCTTCTGGATATCTGACTCCACATTGCATGGGACATCATTTTGCATGGGTTTGCATATATCTAGTTAGTTTCAAAGTGAGTACATTGTTACCATAAACAATTATAAGAATAATATTAATAACAATAGAATTTTGACTGTCCTGTGATGGAGAGTTGGACACTTATGGCCTTCAAAGTGTCGACTACATGACATATGGACTGCCAGCAGGCATACAAAACTCATGAAAAATACAAAACTATAATGACTATAAACTCCAGTCGATGTTGAGGACTAAGTAATTGAATAGTTGAGTAATAAAGCAACTACAACTCAAATGAGTAATAGCTAAAAGGTGGGTGAACTCCAGTCAATGATCACAGTAAAGCCAACAGTGAGCACTGACCAATATAAATCAAGGTTATTGTAGTCAACTAAAACTAGGTGTGAAAAAAACATTTGAGTTAACTGAAATAAAAATGAAAACTAGAACTTTCTACAACTAAAACTTTCGAAAAAACAAAACAAAAAAACTAAAACTAATACTGACACTAAATAAAAACGAAACTAAAACTAAACATTCTCAAAGAATAAAAACTAAACAAAAACTAGCTAACCCACTATGGAGACTAACTACTAGTTTTAGTAAAATAAAAACTAAAATACAAAACTATAATGACCCTGATATAAATACTGTACAGTAAACAGGTACATGTAATTTGCATCAGTCCGATACTACTAAGCAATAAGCTATACAATGACATTTTTAAAATGGAATACACACACACAACCCATGGACACAGTGAAATCTGGGGAGAGGAGAGAGTCTCACCACTGTCTGATGGTTGACCTGAATGACTTCATCCCCAGCGTGTATCTTCTTGCAGCGGTCGGCCAGAGACTGATGGCGAGACGGAGAGGTCATTATGAACACACTGTTACAAGACAGGGGCTTCTAACCTTTTCCTACAACCAAGATTCCTGTGATCTCAAACTGTGCCAACAGTGCATCTTTCACAGCTACTGGTGTTTGCTGTGTGGCAGCAGGCGAAAGCTGGCGTTTCTCACACGCTCAGATTATCAAGCTGCTCTTGTGTGATCTGGTCAGTGACAACTGAGTGGAAGCAGACTGGGTGATCGTCACAGTGGCTTTTGTGCGGTCTAGAAGCCATTGTCAGTAGTTCTTTTTTTCAAAACAACAATTGCAAACATCAGTTTGACATGACATTTTTCATATGACCCTATTTTGATGATATTGAAAGATGTGTTGGCGCTACAAACTGGTTTATTCAGGACAAGGGTACTCATGAATGATAATTACAATCTCTTTATTACCATGCACATTTTTACATATACCAGGACTTTGTCCTCTGCGTTTAACCCATCCTAAACATTCAGGAGCAGTGGGCAGCCACAGCCCAGCACCTGGGGACCAAACCCAGTTCTAATGCCAGTGTTTTGGTCCATGTCTTTTATGGTGTGGGAGGAAACCCACGTGAACACGGGGAGAACATGCATACTCCACACAGAAAGGCCCCCGTCGGGTTCAAACCCCGGACCTTCTTGCTGTGAGGCAGCAGTGCTAACCACTGCGCCACCGTGCCGCAGTCCATTCCAAAATAGTCCATATTATGAAGGATTGACTGCAACCACAAAATCTTCTTCAGTTCATGTTCACTTCATTCATTAAAGAGGCTTAACACATTTCTAAATTGCTTTTTTGCAGCGTAGGCCGAAGGCCTGAGTCCGTATAACAGCCTTGGTCTGTCTGTCCTCACACAAGCAGACCTTTCAGAGCTGATGATTTCATGGCCAATCAGCCCAGCCAGCCACCTAGTTCAGAGAGTTAGCTATCAAGCCATGACAAGAATTAATTCAACTCATGGAAGTAAATGGGATAAAAATGGTCTGACAACCAGGTTTTTTTGTATGCAAGAAACCGAGCTACATTCACCAGCAACACACAGGAGCTTTGCCATATTCTCTGAGAACAGAGGAAGATAAGCGTTAGCATTGTGCTGTGCATGATTAGCATTGCTAATGTCAGTAAAAGTTTGCTTCTCAGTATTTAGACTACATGCTGTCATGTACAGAGGCTTTCACAAACCATGCAATGCAGGAAGTCATTGCAGGAATTCATGAAAGCCAAAAAGTCAGCTGAAATGTTGAGTAGCAAACATTCACTGACGTAAGCAATGCTAATCGTGATTAGCGCTATGCTAATCGTGATTAGCGCTATACTAAGAAATAAGCTCCTGTTTGGATTTTAAAGGGATATGATATGCCAGCTAGCAAGCGTATTTTATGTTAGCTGCTTTCTTCATCATTATAGATAAGATGGTTAGTTCTGGTCCTACTCATTCAGCTTGCTTATGTTATCTTACTGGCTAAACTTGTTTGATAAAGCTAGGACACTGTGATGTGGGGATGGCTGATTAAACAGCCACACCTGTCCTGGGTCAAGCTAATTAGACCTGGGAGCAGGGGTGGCTGCGCACCTGTTGTGCCCTGAAGTAATCAGTGCACACAGGTTAACTCGGTCATCCCCACACACTGAGGAGAGCACTGTCTAGACAGCATACATCTGCTCTGGCTTGCAACATCTTGCCACCCTCTTCAATAAAGATCCGTGTTTGTAACCACCTCTGCCAGCCCTGTATCGGAGAGCCCTGGAAAAGCCACTTAAGTTCCTGTGCCACAGACACTAGCCGATTTCTTATCACTTCTCATATTAATTTGGCGCTTACGCCGTTGTTAGTCCATCTAGTCTAGTCGTGAACATGATCTGAAGAAGATTATGTAGTTGTAAAGTTCTTGAGAGGAGGTTGTCCCCACAGTTGGAATTCATCATATGGACCCCGATCTGAAGTCAGCGGACTCCACGGGGGGTCCTGCCCCCAAGCTTGCGACCCCATTATAGCTGCTGCTGCTGCTGTTTATTGTCACGATGGAGATCTACTGTGACACCGCCCAAGAATGACCTCACCACATATCATCATAATGTGAGCGATCACCACGCCAAGTGCCTCCAAGTATAGCTTCAATTTACTTTCAAATTAACCAGTTCAGGAAGTGGATTGTCTTCCGACATAATTTTTTCCCCTTTTGTTTTAAAATGTGCTTATATGCAGTATAAAATAGACTATTGAGAATAATGGGTTTTTTTTACATGAATTGTTGCAAATTGTTACAAAATATGTGAGTTGAAAGTGAACTGACCCAGCAAGAGTACAGTATGACCAAATCCTGTATACTTACTCCCTCCGTAGTCCCAGTGATCACATGCAGACCATCATATGTCGATTTGATATACATGCCCTGTAGAGACAGAGAGAGAGAGAGAGAGACAGATAGCAGGAAGACAAAGTTCACACTCTCGTGCATGAGGCAAAGTCAAACACAAAGCACACGGACACACAAGCACACAACACTCACAGAAATGGACGAAACACATTTCATCCAGCTTCGGCAGCAGCCACAAAGACCCTTTTCAGAGACGCAAAAAAAGCTAAAAGCTTTCACAAAAAGGTGCTTAAAGTGCACTACAAATAAACAGACATGCACGTATACCCCCCCTCCACACACACACACACACACACACACACACACACAAACAGACTACAGTATGCCAGTCTCCAAGATGAGTGTAAGAGGTTTATTTTTGGCCCACTCTGCCCAGTCCTCTGTTCAGGCTTTATTGAACGGATGAGAGGATCTTCATGCCTTCACACGCATCTCTGTAGGGGGGTGGGGGAATCTTTGCCGTGGCCCCCGGGGGCACAATACTCAGTCTGACATGAGTGCAGGTCAGCGCAATGATGATGGAGTCCTCCAAAGGGCTGACGTTCACATACAGTAGCCGAGTGTCCTCTCGGTCATGATTAAGAATTATTTATTTTATTTCAACTAATTACTGTACTATCCATACTAACCCACGTACAGTATTGTTCCAATGTTGACCACGGTCGGTCTGTCACAAGGAACTGGATTGTTATTGAAAACGGCGGCCTTTCCAGACCTCGATATCTCTTGCCGCTTCAAAAGCAATGTTCTTGACATTTTACAAGCTGACTCATATGCCCACTGGCTCACGGCTCACCAAAATTAAAATGGTGGACAGCTACATTGAGCCAGTTTGATTTTATGAACACCCTGAGGTAATTACTATTTACGTTTTTTTTTGTTTTTTTATTGCTGGAACATAGCTCAATTTTTACAGCTCAGATCACAAAACCACAACCCTTAATAAGTAACTTCTGTATTTGGCAGTCTGTGATTTTGTCCATTAAATATACATTGAGGCCCAAAATGCTAAGAGGGCTATAACTTCTGGACAATGGGATTCTTTTGCTGAGTAGACAGGACTGTAGCAGTTGTCAAAGCTTTCTGCTAAGAGGTTTAGTTTAGCTTCTCTCAGTGGTGATAAATTCAATGTCTTTAGCATATTTTAGCCAACACTAGATTTTCACTTAAAAAAAATTGTTTTTAATACTGCCAATAACAACATGATACAAGATCATTCCCACACACAATGCCTCTGTTTTAACCCAACTGAAGCTCTAGATGCATGGCTACAGTCACATTATATTTTCTATAGAACCTCACAGTGTCCATTATGGAGGCAAAACATAAATACTTTGTGGTAACAAAGCATTAATTCATGCGCACGAAATAACAGAGCGTGCACTGTGCATGATATAAATAACGTGCGCATAAGATACAAAATGTGTGCACAAATTGTTCCCAACAGCATGAGCCCAAATCAATCAAAGCGCACGTGCATTTCAATGAAGATTGTGCACGTTTAAGCGTGAACACAATTTAGTCAATTGGGTTAAATAAAGACACTGGAGAATGTCTCGTTTTGGCATCTGTTTAGGCTGAGCTGCCTGTTTGCACGCCTCTAACCGCAACGCTTTCCAAACAGAGAAAGAGAAACATGGACTTTTATTTTTATGGCTGTTGTCAACAGCTCGTCTCGCTCGCCCACCTGGCTTCCCCCCGTCCAAAGGCAGCCCTGCCAACTCTCTCCTCTCCCTCGGTTCCCATGGGTCAGTCATGGTAAAAAATACCCTGTGTACGTGCATTTGCAAGTGATATAAAAACAAAGCAACCGAGTGTCTTGTGCAATTAATGAGTCATAAACATAAAATAAGCGTTTATGTGGGGCTGAGATCAACGGCTAAACCATCCTGCATTGGCTAAAACAGTATCTTTCTTTATGCAATAGTCTCATTTGATTGGTGCTGCAATATTGAGTTTCTTGGTAAGATACTGATGTCTTGTGAATTAGTTGCACTAATTTAAGTGAAGTTTAAGTTGCTTTAAGTTAGCAAAAAAA
>OMKL01000773.1:5694-16875 GCA_900302295.1 Parasudis fraserbrunneri
CATGTATGCCTGTGTGTGTGTGTGCATGTGTGTTTGTTTCAGTGAGTGTGTGTGTGTGTGTGTGTGTGTGTGTGTGTGTGTGTGTGTGTGTGTGTGTGTGTGTGTGTTCTGTTTCAGGGAGGGGAAAATGTGAGTGTTGAAACTATGCCAAAAAACGTGGTTTTCGGTGCCAAAAAATGGCATTTTGAATAATTTTAACATCTCCCCAATGTAAGTGTAAGAGGTTTACATGTGTTTTGGACACAAAGCATTTTAAGTGTGTGTGTGTGTGTGTGTGTGTGTGTGTGTGTGTGTGTGTGTGTGACTGCATGTACAGGGGGTTAACATTCTGATAATACTGATTTGTTGTGTGCCTACTGAACCCGTCCCACACGTTTATTCTGTTGGCGTCACACTTTGAGAAAGCACACCAAAAACGCACGTTTAATCTCACCTCTCGAGTTCAAAGCAGGACTACGAGGCTTAAGTCTGCGGTGCTGTGGATGCTCACATAAAATGGACAAGTGCTTTCCTTTCACGACACTCTCCCTCTCGTTCTTGTCTGACCGAGTCGCTGTGTCTCCGTGCTGACATTAGGCCTGTCACCTCAGATTGGGAGGCAGCATGGCTGAGGCCCCCCCGTCGCTTAAAGCAGGCTGTTGGCTGCACACTGGCAGATCTCTCTGTCAGGGAGAGAGTGGAAGGCAAGACGGACTAATTGAATGATCATATTGCAATTGCAAAACAATCTATTACTATTGTCATCCATACTATTACATACTGGCGATAAAAATTTCATTGTTTGGATGAAAAGCCATATGACTTTTATGTTTTCAGATGAACAGTGTTTTCAAACCTAATTATCTCAGATGGTAGGTTGGGGTGTTGTGTACATTCACAGTTTCAAGACAGTAGAGGCGGAGTACTTTCAGGTGAAATATCACATTCACACTCAAAGTCTTTGGATCAACTTGACAACTGCAAATAAATGGGCTGTCCTAAGAATTTCACAAGACTTATACTGGTATGGGTCTTCATCTGAAGGGTCCTATTCTATTATTCTATTAAATTAGTGGAAGCTATTAGTATCCTGCGAGTTAAAAAGGTCAGAGTGCACTTTGCATTGCACACTTTCCGTAACAACCAGGCCCTGTTTCCGACATGAGGACCTTTTTTGCAGGAATCACAAAAGGTGCCTCGGAGACTCACACCTCATGCTACATGTGTGGAAGGTGGAAATGAGCAGCTTAAAAAGGCTACACTCGCTGCAAAAGGTCAGTGGAAAAGTGTGGCCAGTGGACAGCGAGTGGAGGAATGTGGCGGAGGTTTTCTCCGGGAACGGAGGCCTTTTCGGCCGGTATTGTCTTTCACATGTCCGTGTGGCGAGTCCGCCCCGGCCCCGGCCCAGCTGCTGTACTGGGGGGACAGGTGCTGTGTGAGCCCTGCGGTGGCAGGTGCTTCACGCCTGGCTTTGCAAGGACTTTCAACCCGCATAGATGTGAGGCTGTGAGGGAGAGAGAGGTGGGTTGGGCCATCTTTACGTAACACACGCTGAAAATGTACAGTGTGATGTAAGAATAAATAAATAAATAAATACATTCTTATGATGTATGTTATTCGGATATGTACAGCTCATTAGATTCTTTACTCTTGCAATTTTAGTTGAAGTGTTGGACTCCAAGCCAAGTGTGATGGTCCACACAAAATATTTCTTTCTAGGTATGGTACTTTCTTTTGGTAGAACTTGCGTTCAGAAATGTACAAAATAACAACAACAATAAGGAGGTGGGTGGGGTGGCAGAGTGAGAGGTTTATTAACATTTCAGCCCCTGGGCATTTGAATGCTTGGTTGGGCATGCTGAAAGGTTGCGCAAGCTCATCCTCTCGTGGCACAATAGCGTAGGGGGAGGCTTTGATGTGTGCCCTCCTTGAGTTTCAAAGACCCGTCCAGAATTAGTGTGGTGATGTACTGCAGGCAGGAATGACTAACATCGCACATAATCCCCAATCACTCTTTGGAGGCCCAGTGATTAGAGGAATGACAGGAATGGAGCTCATGTTCAAGGTCTGAGAGAAGCTCTGCCATGCTGCTGAGATCCTGCATGGTCCTACAACTCAGGGATGGCAAGACCGGTTTCTCTAAGGCAGTCAGTGGACCACATACTGGAAGTGCTGACTACAGCACTGATACGTGTTAGCCATAGGTTGTTGATAAGAATGCTTTTTTGTTTCTTTTTTTTTTTTTACCTTGTAAACAAAGCGATTACTGTAGTTTACAGAAGACAAAAAGATTTATAGGTTGAATGGCATTTGTTGGAAGATGAAGGTTAAAGACTAAAGCTTTTGACATCGCCATACATAAGGCACACATACGCTAACAAAAGTTCACGGGATACGCAAGCTCTCTGATTACATAGTACTCTCGTGTCTTCTAGATCCCATGAGCCATGTCTGAGGTTATAACCCACTAATCCACATGGGAGGAAAAGCTACTAGTCTGGTAGAAGTGATGGACTTAGAAATGAAAACATACCATGAAGTTGGATTCTGTTCCCTGATGCTTGAATAACCCAGTCACTGAAGGATGACAGGCTGACCAAAGCCCAGACTTATATCCCTTTCTTTGTGGCCAACGAAAGAACTCACACAACTTCTTCCAGTGCTTTTTAGTGTCCCTCCCCAGAGCACAAATCCTGTCATAAAGATGCCAGTATACCTGCATTAGCTAAGTGTTTACACAGGAAAACTTCACTGGTAGTTGTAGTTGTTGTTTGTTTTGTAGCATCTGTATTTAACGCCTCTTCCTGAAACACGTGACATTGCAGCAGGTGCTTGCGTAGCATTACAGAATTTGGACTGTCCATCTTGCTACGCAAGGATGTGAGAACTGCCCCTTGAGTGGCCCTTTGCGTTGCTAAATGCGTGAGCTAACAAGCTTAACTCTGCGCTCACATTGTTTGCATTTTGAGTTTTTATTACTGCAAAATACATGCAGACTCCCAGGCGAGGGTCCAACGGGACTAACAGGTCAGTTAATAATATCCAGCCTAAAACTTTGCTGCTTCGTAGAACTTTGATTGTATGAAATACAATCAATACAATACAATACAATACAATAAATTTTATTGACTGATAAAATGATGTCATCATGACAACACGGCAGAAAGCTAGAAAACATCACCTGGTTTAGCTCATGCATGCGTTTCAACTCAAAAGTAGGATCAATCCAACATATGCAACACCTGAAACGCAAAGCAACGACGCATCGGCGACACATTCTCTCATTCAAAATGAATGCATTTCTGTCTGAGAGGTGTGACCAGATGAGCAGTTTTTTTTTTACTACCTACTACCTAGGATTTTAAGTGTATTGACAGTTTTATTTAGATAATTTTTTAAAAATTAATTTACAGTAAAACACAATCATGCTGGACTTTATTTCTCATAACTGATACTAGCTTTGGAACAGGTGCAAAATCTTCAATCTAAAATGTTTTTGTTTTAAAGAATGTAAGTACTTCAGTACTTTCTAGGGAGCTGCTCTTTCCCTTCTATGTGAGTGACTAGTATTCTTACTGCGACTTGAATAAAATGTAACCGAAACAGTACTTCTATTTTGAGTCAGATATTTTAGTACTCTTTCCACTACCCATAAAAGTAGGAGAATATAGTGGATCCTTGTTGAACTGAAGTCCTCAGATGTGAAGGTTGTTTAGGAGAATAAAATGTTTGGACTGATGGGACATAATGAAACTTCAGATAGGAATATATTATAGATATTATAGAAATTCAAGACAAAATCATTTGCGCAAATTAATCTAATATCAAGAGCAAAATTCCAACGATTACACAGTACATTTATTCTTGATTGCCACATTATTTCCTCGTTTATGTCTATTTGGTAAAGCCATTTGCATGGCTGAGGTTTGGTTAAACAAGGTTCTACTGTACTGGAGATTAAACCATCATTACATCATGTTTTGGTTGTGCTATTATAGAATCAGGTTCTATCTGCTTTGGTTTAAGAAAACAGTCCAAAGGGAGCCTAATTACATCGTGTTGACTGAGCGGCTGGGGAGCATAGACTCTGTACGCTATTCATCAGGCTACCTATCAGCTGCAAGTCAATAATGCATGCTTTATGGCTGTTTAGACCATGATGATATAAAGCCACCTAAAAACCTTTATGCTTCTCCCCTCCCCTGTGCTCTTGAATGAGGACCAGGGGCCCTTATGGTGATTATTATTACATCTAACTAAGTGGCTGTTGATAATCGACTGCTGAGATGTGACTGGAGAGCAGCCAGCAGGGTCGGAGATGGACCGGGTCTCTCTGGGGACGGTGAGACACAGCTAGGAGTACACCTTACATTGGGAACGGTGAGATTTACAGCTAGGAGTACGCACTCTGGGGACCGTCACGCTCAGCTGAGAGGATGGATCACTGTCACTTACCACGTGGCCAGAGAGGGAGAGGAGGCGGGGGGGTGGGTGACACAATGATGAGAGGGAAAGGAAAAGAGAGGGAGCAGGAAGAGAGGGGACAGCCGAGAGAGACAGAAATGGGAGACAGAGTGAAAGGGAGAGGGGAATGGTGGAGAGGGAGAGATATAAGCCTAATCCATCTCTGTCTGAACAGTTGTCAGAGCCGGCAGAAAAGGCCAAGAAGTTAATACGCTCATTTAAATGAAAACCTAGCACAGCAGGGGAAGTAAATATCTACAGTAGTAAAACTGCTACAATTTAATTGATTTTCCATCACATAGACACCACGCAGCTTCCCAGTACATTTCCTGAGGATGAGTGAAGTCAAGGACTGCATCAGGCATTCTGAATAGCCTTTCTATTTCACACCTTGCCAAGCATTTTCCAAATGAATAAACAAAAGCAGGGCTGACATCTCCAAACTGTAAATGCAGCAGCATGGGAGCACGCTCTTTACACAGTGACTTTTACATTTTTGAGAATCCATTTTCGTGTTTATGAAAATGACAAGTTGGAAGTTTTCGTCAAATCATCTTGGGTCAGCTCTGCTGACCTCATCAACCATCTGCTCCCGCCTGGCTTAATCGTGTCAGTGGTTTCACTGTTGATTTTCACAATCTAGTCCAGGTCCCCCACACTTCAAATCTAGTTATTGCATAAGGATTCTGTTTTCCTTCCTATTTGGACGGTCTAACAAGGGATACTGAGATGCTGTACTACGATATTAGGGATCAACCAATATATGTTTTTAAAATATCGATATCTACCGATATTGTAATGCAAAGCAGCCCACCGTTAAAGAAATCAGACTACCATCACTGACAGGTTCCAGCGGGCTCAACCATTTCATGCTAGCTCACCTGGAAAGGGGCGAAATAGTGTTCTTCACCAATATTTTGACGGGGAAAATCCTGCAATATTTTATATCCAAAGTTAGCAATATTTTAGCAGGCTAAATTTATGCCAACTCCATGATAAATTAGGCTAGAACGAAACAGAATGATCACAAAGATTTAATTGTGCAAGTATGCTAATTTTGAAATGTTTTGGGGAGTTATTTATTTACATTATGTCCATTTAAAATTTCCATTCAGTTTGCTCAAGCTCCATGCAATTTCAGATGTGTTGTTCAAATGTTTTACGATTTATTATGATTTATTAAATGTATTTATACCATGGTCTGGGTGAATACTCGATTCTGATTGGTTGGTAGGTGTCCATTAAAAGTTGATAATGGACATCTACTACGTAATTCCAACCAAACTGTCTGATCATCATTCTAAATGAATGCGCTGACTACATAGTGTTGTTAATTAGACAACTGGATAGCTACCTAAGCTTTGTGTTAAAGGTACCCAATGGAGTTTTCCTTGTAAACAACTCGCTTTTGTTTATATTCACATTTCCACCCAAATAGACACAGTTTGCTGTTGTTCTGTAGTCTGCAAGCTGAATTAATTTCCTACCTCATATAACCTCTGCAAAGTCCATTTTCACCATTTTCCTTTCTCTCTCAATTTTTATATCCCATCCATGTTAAGTTTCACTTTTGGTTTTGGCGAACTTGAAATGAGTCCAACCTCCTTTAATTGACAGGCAGTTAGCTTATTAGATTTCGAAGAAGATTGTATATAGACCAATCAAATTGAAGCACAAGGGCATGTTTACACGCCCCCGCATGCATCCTTGTGCGCATGCTGGAAGAACACATGGCACATAATCTTCGGGGACCCCCTTCCTCCTACTGTGCGCTATAGCGCCAATTTCAGCAACTAGTCGTCATAAACTCCATTTTCCTTTAAACATATTGTTAGATAATATTCACTGTTTGCAAACCTTATACAAGGCTAGCGACCGTAATTGCTGCAAAACATTAGCTTTCTAGCTGATGACAAGAAACAACAAACTAGTTCCAGGCATTCAGATTCCCGAGTGTCACAAGTGATAATGTTGAGTGCAAAACGCATGGAAACATGAATAAATGCTCCTTGTTTTTATTTCATTTTTTTTTTCATCTTCGGCTGTCAGCCATGGTATAAGCGGGATAATGCCCTTCGAGCTGTACATTAACATATTTTAATGGACTTGGCGGAGGCAACCGTTCGACGCAAAGGGCAAATATCATCATCTGACCCTGTATTTACTAATAATCGTTATCGGCTCTGAAAAACCATATCGGTCTAACCTTAGTCAATAGCATACTGTATCAGCAAATTTCTCCTATACTACAATCCAATACCAATGTATAAAAATTGTGTATATCTCAATAATTTTTGTCTAAGTATCTAGCTGTCTAACTCCATACTAGCCATCTATGTCAAAGTAACAGATTGGTTTGGTACTTGTTATGGCCAATAGGGAATCTGTATCGGCAGTGAAACAGTGGTATTGGTGCATCCCTCTTTCTAATCATGACAGCGATTCTTGCAGAGAGGAGAGTAATTAAACACAGTGTTCAGATTGTATCATTAACCAGAGGGCCTGGGGTAATATTTGTACTGCAGCTCCACGTGGCTTTACCTATGCTCCTGACATATCGCCAGCAGCAGGACATCTGGACGCAGTGTTCCAAAGCCCAATTTACGTGCTGTCCTCCATCTCGTATCAGCTTTATTTGATCTCACTTGGTAATTATAGCTTCTGTCTTCACTCTCTTTACTGTGTGTTTACCTACAGTAAAAGAAAAAAAGAGAAAAACTCCAGCTGCGACGGTAGTTTGCTTTTCACAGTTGTTTCTTGGGTGTGGGACTGTTCTGTTTGTCGGGTTGCAGACATGTGCTAATGAAAAACAACGGTGCCAGCACCAGAACTGCATTTGCCTGCCATTTAATAACCATTTTGACTCCATTAGTATGCATGCATTGGACTTTCTATATTTTCTAAGGGCTGGATTCTTCCAAGAGCCTAGTGTTTCACAATAGTAATAGACGGACCATGCAGTCTCACTGGATGAGCTGCTCTGGGGCCTTGAACTCTATGAAGAGAACTCTATCAATGAGGCCTATCTTATTATTTTATTTTTCCTCCTAGAAGAACGGATTCATTACCAGCATATCACCAGACAGGAACTGATGTGGCCACGGGCCACCTGCTTTTTATGTTGATTCTTCTCAGTAAGAACAACTTAATAAATATCTCCCCATTTAATACGGTGGGTTGTGTGATCAAGGTAAAGATTTAGACCCGCTTGAAAAGCAACTGAGAACCAGTGCTTTTTATCATGCAGTCCTTTCAGCCGGTAGCAGTGAGGCTGCTTTATTGTACTGCAGGTGAAGGTGACTATCATTCATTCATTCATTCCAAGTGACCAGTACACTGCTAGTTGTACTGAGGGCAGAAGTTGACCTGAAACGCCCTGTGGCGACAACGAAGAGGAGTTTAAGTATAGTAATGATGTTGATGTTAATGGTGAGAGGGTTAATCAGCCATGTTAATGTAGATGATTGCCTTACTGTGCCAGTGACAGGGCACCATCATGATTCAGATCCATGTTTACATGCTTGTTCCCTCATCGTTTTTCATACCAGGGAGTTCATCTCAAGCAAACGGACTAATCTTAAAAATGTCTCTTCTACCCATACAAAATGATAGCAGTCATGATGGTAAAACTCACTATGGAATATTATTGAAGTTATTAACTATTTAAAAACCTTTGCTTGCAAAATGGTAAAATTTAGGGGAGGATTTAATCATCTGTATTTTTCTTTTACATCGAGCAATGAACATGAGGCACCATTATATTTAACATTTAATATACTGTGCTTTCACCAAAAGAATTTAGTGCTAGAATGAGTCTTCAGTCGTCATCCCCTTGTCCGACGCCTTCCTCAACCTTCCCATCTCAGTGCTAACCTTCATTTATTAGGATTTAATAGGGGTGGGAATCTTTGGGAATCTCACAATTCAATTCTTGGGGTCTCAATTCAATTTAAAAGCGTTTCCTGATTCATCACGATTATCAAGACAGTTTGATAAATTAGACTCTAAATTGCTATTAACCTTTGTATTACAAAGCTTGTAGATGATTGCGTGTAGTTTGTCTTTCTGCTAGTCTTTCTGTCTGTCTTTCTGCAAGCTAATGATTTGTAATGCTGAGGTTATGAAAAAGTTGAAACCAAGAAAACAATTTTTTATTTATTCATTTTTATTTGTGAATCCATTCTTTTTTTTTTTTTTCATTTTAGAAGATAGAATTTAGATCCCCCACCCCCCACACCTTGCTGACACCATAGTGGCAACTAGTCTTCCTGGGGTTCACCTTGTGACCTCCTAAGATCCTCCACCCCTCCACCTCACAGTCCTTTTGCTTTGTTGTATGAAGCACCAGTGAATGAAAACTCTCATTATCTACTGGGCACATCAATTGGCGAGATAAAATGGGGATATCCACTAGCGCCGGGACACCGTCCAATAGCCATAAATTCTGGCAGATCTGAAGCCGCATGTGATCTTGTGTGCTGGAGGCTTCTCTTCAAATTAGGGGAAGCCGTCTGCCGGAGGGTGGTGGCTAACTGGCTAGAGCCCAACCAATACTGCCAAGGAGGGGGGTAAGGAGGCCAGAAAGAGCAGAGGCTGTGTGTGGTATGGTTAAACCCTCTCTCTCGCTCTCACTCTCTCTCACGGAATCCTCATGGCAAGGCCTAAAGTGATGTTTCACTTTTGTATAACATTTGGACTTTTTCGCACGCATAAGATAAAAGATATGTGAAAACATTTTTTAACAGTACATGAGCAGTCAGCCACTAATATCGACTACCAATCATCACTCACTTTAGTATATCGACTACCAATCATCACTCACTTTAGTATATCGACTACCAATCATCACTCACTTTAGTATATCGACTACCAATCATCACTCACTTTTGTCTCGAAAAGGGAGTCTAAAATATTTCTAAAACGTATACGAACCATGGTGATATGGAGAATGATCATATTTCTTCTGTGCAATGGTCCACATTTTCAAGAGGAAATTTCCCCCGTTTGCAGTTATTGCCAATGAGCGTCAGAAAGAAAGCCAGAATGCAGGCCCGGTGGTGATTAGATCCTTGCAGCAGAAAATGTCGCAAGACTGTTGGTGAGTTCATATGGGGCTATGAACGCTAGTTGTAAAATGAAAACATTCTTCCAAAGTAACACAGTGCTTCAAACAGGGCAAATCACCTCGAATAAAAAAAAGAATCATATAATTATTCCCACATGTATGATCTTGGACAGTTCAACAAAACAACTAAAATTCAGAGAAACATGACTTTTATAATACTGATGACCTGTAGAATGGTAACTGAAAAAAGTATTGTTGTGATATCAGTGTTGAACGCAATATATCGCTATTTAAAATGTGCAAATCATACCCAGCCCATAGTGATTATGATTCTGAGCCAGAAAATGTGCCCATATAGGCAGAAAATCTCTCTGGGTATTACCACAGTACATAGCTGATTTCCTCTTCATTGTCAGTAGAACAGCTAGGGTGTAAAGGTGTCACTTGATGACATCAGACTAGAGCCTTGACTTTCTTGTTTCTAGTTTTGGAGGAGACTTTCTAAATGCCCGAGAGCACAGGAATAACATATGAGGCATCCAATTTTCCCTTTTAGGAATCCTCTTCCAATTCATACCGGAAGCTCATTTCAAAGGTTTCCTTTCAGCAGCTTGTGTGAGTCGCGCCTTCAGAGCACAATTTTCACATGCACAGGAACACTGAGGAGTGAGACATCACACCGTAGGTGGCATGAGGGTAAATATGGAGGTGTAGTTTTCACAATGGAACAGTCATAATTGTGGCTCTCTGAAAGATCTTCATCACTCCAAGTGCAGCACAATAAACAAAAAATTATAGTTGGGGGGGAAGAAAGACCTGGAACACTTTGGAAGTAGAGCATTTTAGTATCCTTAAAGGTGGGCAATTTTGGAGAAATGAGAGTGAGCTTGCTCATTTCTCCAAAACTGCCCACCTTTAAGGATACTAAAATGAGCAAGCTCGCTCTTGCTCACTTCTCCAAAATTGCCCACCTTTATGGATAAATGAGCAGGAGTGAGCTCACATGTCCAGCTGAAATAGAGCAAGCTCTGCATCACTTTTCAAGCCAGGCACCGTGCGCTATGCACACGCAACAAAGGTTCTCTACAGACCGCAGAGGCACAGGCAGCTTCAAGCTGGATTTTTGAAAACATAATAGAAGATATTTCCCAGCCTCTGATCAGCAGGCAGTTTTGCTCATGCTGTGTACTTTTCGACAAGGAACACGATGGTGGTGGTAGTTTTCGGATGCGACCCCAGGAACACCACTTGGCAGGCCAACAAAAATTGGATTGGTTGTTAATGGAATAGTTCGGATTTTTGGACATAAGTGGTATGGAATAGTCGTTGGTATTGTAGCTGATGTAGTAGTCCTGTGGTTGGAGTTCTGGCCTGCCGACCGTTCTGGCCTAACCGCGGTCCTTGAGCATATCCTATGCTTCAGAGAGATGCGATGTGTTGGAACTAGTCCCAGTGTGACATAGTCACTTTGTGCTGGGCCGTGTTCCAACATGAATCAAGCATAGGAAATGCTCGAGGACCGCAGTTTTTTGTTGTTGATGATTGAAGCAATTGCATGCATGTTAAGGGTTATGGTGTAGATTAAAGCAATTAACCCCAAGAGGAAGGGGTAAATGGGTGGATTTACGGCCGGTTGTATAGTCGGATCCTGAGGCACAGCCGAGGGATTTAGA
>OMKL01000775.1:5839-17359 GCA_900302295.1 Parasudis fraserbrunneri
GGGGGTTAGGAAAATCCCCTGGCTTTGGATTCCAGAGCTGGAACCAGTGGGGCCTTCTTCAGGGGCTATGTTTGAAAAAAACAACAACAACAAAAAAATCACTGTAATGGGAACGGGAAATGTATTGGGAATCTGAAATATAATGGGGGAAAAAAAATCAAATTTTAACGTTTGCCTTTAGAGCATAAATCAACTACTCTGAGGTCAAACATCTCATGCACTGTTATGGTGAAGATATTATGAGCCCAAAAAATTCTGTAAAATACTGTATTATTTATACAGTATTCTTATAGTTTCACATGCTATCAAGACTTTGAGTTTAAACACGTAACACGTACTACCCGTCTGAACGCATGTTAACCAAAGCCTCTTCCCCCTCTCCCCAGATCATCTTCTACGAGGACAGGAACTTCCAGGGCCGCTCCTATGAGTGCATGAGCGACTGCCCCGACATGTCCTCTTACCTGAGCAGGTGCCACTCCTGCAGGGTGGAGAGGGGCTGCTTCATGGTCTACGACCGCACCAACTTCATGGGCAACCAGTACTTCATGAGGAGGGGCGAGTACTCCGACTACATGAGCATGATGGGCATGAGTGGCGGCATCAGGTCCTGCCGCATGATCCCCTGGCACCGCGGCAACTACAGGATGAGGATCTACGAGAGGGAGAACTTCGGAGGCCAGATGATGGAGCTGATGGACGACTGCGACAGCATCATGGACCGCTATCGCATGTCCAACTGCATGTCCTGCAACGTGATGGACGGCCACTGGCTGATGTACGAGCAGCCCCACTTCAGGGGCAGGATGATGTACATGAGGCCCGGCGAGTACAGGAGCTTCATGAACATGGGCATGAGCGGCATGAGGTTCATGAGCATGAGGCGCATCATGGACTCCTGCTACTAGATCACCTCCTCACCGGGTGGAAACAAAAACACGTGAATAAAAAAAAGTATAACTGTCAACATGTGAGAACCTTCGGCTCCAACGTCTTATTTGATGCTCCCTGAGTACCCCTCACTTACACACACCGGGTATACCAAGCGGTATATAAAACATTTGAGTATTCCTCACTTATACACACAGCAGGTATACTAAGCAGTATATAAAACATTTGAGTATCCCTCACTTATACACACCGGGTATACCAAGCGGTATATAAAACATTTGAGTATCCCTCACTTATACACACCGGGTATACCAAGCGATATATAAAACATTTGAGTATCCCTCACTTATACACACACCGGGTATACCAAGCGATATATAAAACATTTGAGTATCCCTCACTTATACACACACCGGGTATACCAAGCGGTATATAAAACATTTGAGTATCGCTCACTTATACACACACCGGGTGTACCAAGCGATATATAAAACATTTGAGTATCCCTCACTTATACACACACCGGGTGTACCAAGCGATATATAAAACATTTGAGTATCGCTCACTTATACACACCGGGTATACCAAGCGATATATAAAACATTTGTAGTTCTATATGCTGACTAGGTGAAAACAACGACGCCTCACTGATTTAGACTATTACATCCACTTCAGTCATGAAGGGGAGATCTAGATAGTGAACAGGAGACAAGTTGAGGGGTATACCCAAGACTAGGTTTGTATTCATGTTCTGTGTAATTGTATCTTGACATTACATACAATACAGACAACTAAACACTACAGATATACAAAAACATAGGTTCATTATCAATAAACCAATAGTGTGAAATATTATTGTTTGGCTCATTATCAATATACAGAGGAAAGAAAATGTCAAGATGAGACTTCCATCTTTATCCGATGTCTTCTCCTTGAGTTGTATTAGCTCTGCAGAAAAAAGGTTGAGAACCCCTGAAATAAGAGATGTCAACATTTTCTGACATGACAGACTGAAAATTTCAAAGGCATTTCTGATTCCACAAACTGTTCAGAATCATGTCTCGTTCAAAGACTGTTAGTTTCAACCATGTCTCATTTACAGTATTTCTCTCATTTTATTCTTTAGAGAAATAATTATGACAATCAACCACACACATGTGATATATAAAAACAGCTCAGCATTTTTTTACAACATAAATCCAAAAGTAGTTTATTTTACAATTGCAAAAGTCTGATTTCCAGTGTCTTTTCACAAAAATAAATACATATGTTACATTAACAAATCCAGTGTCTAGGACACACACACACACAAAAAAAACTCCATAGCAAAGAAACTCATTTGTAAACTCTGAAATACAAAATGGAGAGCATGAGAATGATAGTTCAGTCTCAAGCAATGTGTACAGAAGCTGAATTACAAAACCTGTTATTGTTCATGTAAAATAGTACAAAAAGTGAATGATGAAAGGGAGCACCTCAAATTAATACTTGTAACAGTTTGTGGTTCCAGTGTCCCTTATATGTAAGGCACAATGTTGCTATTTGAAAAGTCCTTGAATGAATACTGTATTCTTTCCATGGCAATAATACTGAAGAAAATTCAACTTAAACATTAAACTTGCAATGTTGAACTAACAGCATACAGATGGAAGTTAACATTTACCATGAATTTCCGAGATTGTATTGGCAGAGTACATATCAATTTCTTATCTATTGCTTTCTTCAAAACAGTAATATCCTCTGTGACTTGTTATAATTATCTGGTAAAAATAAAAGGGGAAAAACATGATAGGAGCTAGTTAGTGAACCTTTCATACCTACAGATACAACAGATACATTAGGAACATTGAGCATCTGCTTCTCTGTGCTCCAGCATCACAATGAAACTCCAAAGTCAACATTTTAAGTCCTAAATTTCAGTGCATTTTCTTTTATTCTTTGTTTTTCATTTTCTCAGCTGCCATTTGAAATGATATAGTGGCAACTCCCTTCACTTTACAACAAGGACATATGGGGCTAAACTACAATTATTGGTCCTGTATGGCTAATAGTCCAATAAGGTTGTGTGTCTCTGTTTGAGCAGCATCCTCCATCCATGGTTTATGGTATGTGAGAATTCTTTTCAGTGCTCTTAACCAGTACAGTATACTTGAACCACAAACAATACACACGATGGATCATGCTCTTTGTGTAAAAATCCTCAACAACCATAAATTAACCTGTCGACAGATTCAGATACTGTCAGAAAAACATCTTTACATCCATTTCAACTGGAAAACAAATTATGTATCAGAACATGAAATGACACTTGCTGACAAACATGATGATTAAAATGTCCACTACTTACATATTGCGATCCAAACTACTTACAGTATAAAAATTAGTTATCTCCTATACACAAGTACAAACAGCCAAAATACAGCATATCTACACGCTCATTACAAAGGCAAAAGTCATTTGTCTGTATATCACTATATCATTGATATAGGTTGATTGGGCACTTGGTCTTTCAGTCATGGCACATGAGAAATAGTAAAGTCCTTGTGTAAAAAGTTATTTCCCCCTTTGCTCTGTTATGCAGCTGTAGCAGAGTAGCCCTGCCTGAAGCATCGTACTGTAACTCCCATATCTCCCTTGGCCAGGGAGGATTCCCCCTTTAGCAGACCACTAGATGTTTGGTTCCCCATGGGGGAGATCTGGGTTCAAATCCAGGTAGGTTCCATAGACAATACCACACACCTTCCATACGAGCAGAAATTCAGCAGATGAAGAGAGGGATGGAGGGAGAGGGGTGCACAGGTGCTCTGGCCTCGGCAATCATCCTTGTTCAGCTTCGTCAACTGTCCAATCTGACAGCGCAAGAGTTAGTGGGCTTCCTGCGGAGAGCAGAAACGAGGCTGTCGAGTCGTCATTTTTAAAGGACTTCTTCGTCAAACACTATACTCTCACTCTCTAGCGCCCCTCGAGGTGAATGATTGCAGACAGTGTCGCCTGTTGGGCATGCCATGGTGTGGCCGATCTCTAACAGGGCTACTCTCACATGTCCTGATGTCGTTTGGTGAAGTTATACCCCTGTGATGTTGAGTCTCATCATTTCTTCCCTTTTTAAATGGGGCAGGTCAACAGCTTTAATAATACTGGTCTCCACTGTGGCGTAGGTGGCCTGAGGCCAGGCAGGACGAAGCCATCGTTGAGTCCTGGAGGTCAGTAACCTTTAGGTACCCCACATGGCAAAGGGTACAGCAGTCTCTCTACCCTTGATGGAAGACTTACCCTCCAGGTCAGATTGAGGTTTCATTGCTGCCACTTAAGAAAGAAAAAAGAAAGGTTGTTTTGATATGTACATTATATGGGAAATGGCATAGCAAGAGCTTAGCACAGGGGTGGAAAGTAGCTAACTAATTGTATTTGGGTATTGTACTACCCAAGTATGCAATCACTTGATGAAAATGGTGTACTTTCAAAGTTCAAGACTGCCAACTTGGTCCCAAGCATTGAAAAACAAGAACGTCACAGAATGTGTAGTTTTATTTTTGATACTTGATAAGAATATTAAATATCAATTACTTTTATACTTTGAATGGAGGACTTTTACTTTTACCAGACTACTATTCCATCAAGGTATTTCTTTTTCTTAGGTAAAGGGTTTACATACTACTTCCACCACTGGATTAGCACTACAAACTCATAGAACATGAATGCCTTGGTATAGAAAGGAACAACACAACTAAATCTAACCCCACTCACTCTGAATCTGAAGCGTGGCCTTCCTCATTCCCGTTGACAGTTGCTGTCGTCAGCATCGTAGACACCAGGGTGACTCCATTACGCTGTTCTCGTGGGGACAGAGGCGGACGTGGGGGCACAGGAGGACGAGACGGGAGTTTGATAAGTACCCCGTTTCCCCCGGCAACCGGACGCAGGCCTCGACTGGTCGGAGAGGGAGGGAGCAGGGTCCGAGGGGAGATAGTGGGGGAGTTATAGTCACTGAGTTTCTCCCGGAGGCGGTTCTTCATGTTCTTGTCCGTCAGAGGCGGAGGGTAGGTGATCTTATTCTTTAGGATCCCTGAGAATGACACATAGATACATAGAGTATGTCATACAAAGACAGTCAGAGATGCAGTGACGTCATACTTTAGTCACATAGCAAAAAAAACTGCAAAATACGTTTGCATGCTGTTAAATAATAACACGCAGATCATGTAGACAGATTTAGGTGAATAAGGAGCTCCAGCTTTTAGCAACCAGATTGCCAAAGCTGTGATGAAGCCAAAAGCTGATATGGGTAAGTGAACATTTTTTGTAATATCTTAGCGCTCCAACACACATGCCTGGACTTTGATTTTTTTCTTTTTTTATTCTACCATGAGAACACATTCATAGTCATATTTTCTTTTCTTTTTTCCTCTCTCTCAAATGCCGACGTGTTGATTCAATCACGTTTAAATCTTGAGCAGGGTAAATAACCAACCCTATATGTGAACCATCAACTCCTTACTCTCCCTCTCTCAGTCCTTCCCCTCTCTTTCCCTCACCTCTTCTCCTCTCTGGTTGCTGGTTGCTGTCTGGTGAGCTGGGAGGGGCTCCGTCTTTCCCTCCTGCCTCGTTCTCAGACGGGGACTCTCCGTTGAGTTTGTTGTCCTGGTGGAGCTCCACGTTGACCTTGGTCTCCACACGCAGTGTCCCTACCCCACCGGGCTCCTCGCCCTCGCTGGCAGTCGGAGGCTCCACCGGCCAGTAAGGCTTCACCTGATTGGCCATGGCATCCACTAATGCAGGACAGCAGATGGCATTAATGACAACAACGCGTTGCGGTGATACCAGTGCAAGTTGATGTCCGGTGTTCATACGCATTTTAAAAATTCCATGCTTTTTCCCGACCTTAATTCCTTGACTGGTTTGACGATTTTGATTGGTGTTCAGTATGCTGATAATGGCTAAGCAACATGCCTGTCAACTTGGCCATATCACTATCTCTGAAGATTATTCTTCACAACAACAACGATCACAATATACAAAGCGACAGTGAGTGTGCAACTCCATAGAATGTGTAGGTGTGCGTATTGTGACTGAGAAACTATATCTTTCCATACGTTTCCAGACTTGTGTGGAATGTGCGATTCCCAAACGTTTCAAGACCTGGAAATGATCAATTTCATTTTCCATACTTTCCTAGAAATTCCAGACCCATGTAGAAAATCCTGGATATCGTTGTCATTTGCTTCGATGTTATCATGTCATGTTTTAATGCGTGTTTCCTGTTTCAGAGGAGGAGCTTACCTATGGGCGTGCTGTGCTGGGGCTGCCTCTCGTTGTTCCAGCGGTGTTTCCGTCTCCGTCTGTCGTCCTCGCTATCGGAGGAGTGAGAGGAGGCGTAGGAGCTGCTGTTCTCATCCATCGACAGCTCGCTGTCCGAGTCTGACTCTGTCAGAACCAAGACACAAAAGCCTGTTAAGCTCCTCTCTGCCTTCTGAACCTGAAGACCCCGTCAAAGAGCGTTCAGAGTGTGAATCGCTTCTGTGGTTTGGTATATTCATTAACGAATGACATAGGATGTATGGCTGAGACGTTACGGTCATTTTCGACCTAGACCCTATTATCATCTTCTCTTCTACTGAACCACAGGTGAGTGAGTTGTGTCTTTCTGGGCTCTCAAGATGGCTGCAGCTCTCCATGCTGCAATTCAATCCAACTGGGAAACTGTGCTATAGTAAAATTCTCAAAAGCAGCCTAATATGTCCTCCTTAACTCTGAAATGACTCTGAAAGGACATATTTTGTGTTTGTGGTGACATTCTTTGTCTGTTGCATAGTTGCCCTTGATGAATTGCAGTCAACCCCAGTGCCCCGAAGACACAACTTGATCGTTTACAGTCCAGTTGTTGAGATTTTGGTCTGAATCAATTGGTATGATACCCAATGATAGAAAAACAGGATCCAAGTTGAAAATAACTTGAATTGTCCTTCAACATTAACTTGACAATAACCTAAGATAATGGCTTTCACTCCATTGTCGAGGAAATTGGATCACCACATTTCATTGCATGGAATTTTAATGTACGCCCCCAAATGCACAACAGGTCCTTTTCAAAATGTTGCCCTTTTTCAAGAATACAGAAAAATAAAATGTTTATATGAAAATACATTATTTTGTTGTTGTTGTTATTGTTGTTGTTGTTGTCATGTAGCTAACAGCTGTAAAATACATCCATGTGCGTGAGATAACAAGAGAAAAAAGTCATTTTTCACTTCAATGGGATCTGCAATGCAGCTAAAAGCGTGTAGAATAAATACTGATTGACATAAATCTGTAACTTGTGTTTCTGTTTGGCCTCCTGTCCCAGTTTCATGAAATGACAGCAGCTTGTGTTTGTCAGAACCGAATGCCTCCTGAACTAACCTCTTCTGTGCACAGCCTAATCTCGTTTTCTTTGAAAAACAATTAAGCTCAAAGGGCAAAGGTGTAGTTGGAGTAATTAAAGGGATATTCCACCATTAAGCAGCATGAAACAAATTTACCAGATTGAGGCATAACTGATTAATTATCTCTATTTGGCTGGCCAAAGTGATCTCTGCTCAGAAAAAGGAAGGTGCTAATTTGGTAGATCTAAACTTCATAATGATGCATAGGTTCACCCTCACTCAATCTCAAAGAACTACAGTGGTCCTCCCTTTGTCCTCCCTCTGCTTTTATCCTTGCACAGCAGCTGGATTCATGAAATCACATGAGAATCCATCTCATCAGGCTTCAAGTTATGCACCCAAACCACAGTGGTTTGGACCAGTCACTGTCCTTTGAGGAACTACTGGTGGGTCAGGTTATAAAGCTTTACCCAGCATAACTTTATGGCCTGACAGCTTTGGCTAGTCAATGAACCTGCCTGCCAAAAAACAAAAAACTCACTTTTTGACTTTGGAATAATAGCATTCCATCTGACATTTTGGTAAAAAAAAATGAGCCATGCATCTCATATGGTCTTTGAATGTAGTTGAAGTTTGAATTTTGAAAATCTTTAAGTGGGAGAGGAGAAATAATTCAGGTTATATTAGACAAAACCTTCTTAATCCAAGCTCTGGACCTATTTCACATTGCCACACAGGGCAAAATGATGGAGAAAAAAATCCTTGCTCACCATCTCGTTTGGAGCGCTTGCGGAGGAAGATGGAGGAGTCGCCATCTCCGTGGTAACTCTTTTTAGCCGAGCAGGAGGAGGTGGTGCGCTTCTGTCCTGAGTCCTCCCTTTGTAAAGAATTGGTCATGAATTACTCCACGACATGCACTTGGCACGTTGACTAAGACTATAATGGCTTCTTTTTTGTCATAAAATATTGAAGTCACACCGAATTAATCCACAACATCACTGTGAGCCAAGGTCTTTCTAAATAGCTTGACAACCAAGTGTAATCCAAGCAAAATGAAAAAGAAATTTGATCGCATGATCAAATGTATTTCTGTCTCCCTGGGAAAAGGGAACCACATGCTGTTGATTTGTTGGTTCCTGTGTATGTGTATGTATGTATATGTGTATGTGTATATGTGTATGTGTGTATGTGTGTATGTGTGTATGTGTGTATATGTGTATGTGTATCTCATAAACAAGTATAACCTAAGCAACACAAACAACAAGCAGGGATCACATACTGTTGTCTGAAGGAATACTTTTCTTTCCATGGAATAAAAGATTACACACCATGAGAGGATGTCATCAGCTGTGTACTTATTTATGCCTGTTAATGTGCGTTTTGTGGTTACACACAAAAAAATAAATATATAAAATATAAAATATAAAAATAACTACCAACTTTCAAAGTTAGTTTCAAAATCCCCCCTCAACTACTTAAATTGCATCAAAACAGATAAAACAGAATATCTAATAATTCTCTGGAACCCTGTGGAGGGCCAAAAACAATGTTGTGGAGGGCTGAATTTGGTCCGCAGGCCCTACGTTAGCCAGCCCTGCTCTATACTACAGCTAATGCGACCGGGTGAACTCAAACTGAAAAAGTTAAATCCCAGTTACCTTGCTTGGCTGCTGCTGTGGCTCCTGCCTGATCTAACAGTGCTGTCCAAGGAGGCGGTGGACTCTCCTATAGCGGTGCGATAGAGACCATCGTCCTCTGTGAACGTGTGCTTACCGTTCAGTGAGCGCTGGTGAGAGAAGGAAAAGTTGTTGTAATATCTCAAGGTAGTGTCAGTATATAGCTATACTCCCATACAGCTGTTATTAAATTATGTCAATACTGCTGACAGTTGGAATATATATTGAATTGAATTTATATTACATTGCTTACCGTTAGCATGGTAGTGCGGGTGGTGGTGGATTCCTCGACGATGATTTTCTTCCCTGTGAAGACGTTCTTCAAGTTGCTCCTCACCTCCTTATTGAAGATGCAGTGGAAGAAAAAAATACACACACCCTGGAGGGAAGGAAACAAGGAGTTAAGTGTGTTGTCAGAAATGCATTCACATATCGCTCTCAATGAATTTGACTGTGCTTTTTAAAGTGCATATTAGGACCGAGTTATATGAAAGGGATTATACATCTGAGTTATATGAAAGGGATTGCTATCAAAATAAGCTCTTATCTTAGATTATTTTATCTGATCTTACATAGTGTGTACAGTATATCACTAAGCAAAATATGTAAAAATGTCCAAATAGTGATAATGTAATAGTTGACAATAATAAACATATCGTCAGTGAAATGAGTTAATTCCTATCTCTACAGTACCTCAATACCGCCCTATAATATGCTTTTCATATTTTCTAATTAAGGAACGATAGACCCTTTTACTGTTTGTATATATGATGATGAAATTCTTTGGTGGGACGCATGAAATTTGGCTACAGATGACTCCGGGAACACTCTGGATGAAACCACGCAATGTCCGACAGTCTGTCCATGTGTTCGTTCTTCTTCGCCTAGTCAAGTGCTTTCATCCAGAGTGTCCCTGGAGTCTCTCCCATGGAAAGACAGCGGAGTGCAATAATAATCTAACCAGGTATGCAAGGGCATTAAACACCACAGATCCTGACCCAGCTGTAATGCTCACTGCAGCAGAGAATGAGAGCCGTGGAGACAACACTAAATTACGTGCCTATTTCACATTTATGATTTCAACTTGAAAGATGCATGCACAATTTAGACTACAGACTATATACTACAGACTTAATTTTTGCCTACAAGGTGACACTGACAAAAAAGGGTCTATTATTCTCATGGTGCTCTGCTCTGTGTTTTCAACCTGTTATTTGGATAACCATTATTCGGTCTATAGCACCCACAGGTTTGTTGGTGTTGGTGACAAGTAACGGTGGGCAAGGTGCACAGCTGAGCAGTGGAAAGGACACTGTGGATGCAAGACAAGCAACACTGTATAATGTGTTAGTGTAGCTGCCAACACTCCCCCTTTTCCCCAGGTCTCTCCCCTTTCTTAACCTTCTCTCCTGTTGTGCTCCCTTCTTGTCATTTATCCCACTAATCTCGTATTGCTATTGACATTGATAGTGAACAGATATTGTTGCATCCGTTATTTGGACTGGTGAGTCACTTTGCATCTACTTAAAATATAAATGTGAGAATATGTATAAATTATGAAACAGAGAACCATCATCACAGTTGTTTGCAGTTATTGGCAGTTACCAGTATGGTATCAGTTTGGGAAATGGACATCACAATGAGAGATCATAAAAAAAAAAAAATGCAGGATATGTGAACAATCTGGATATTTATAGAATTATAGGGGCTGAGATGGGAGAATTGCAGAGACTTAAAGAGGGACAGGCAGAAAGGGAGAGGATGTGTGTATGTTTACCATACAGCTGAGCCAAGCCACTGTGGGCTGCGGCTCAGCTGAATGGATGAATGAATGAATGAAGGGGCGAGGAGGGGAGAGATTAAAGCCTCAGGAGTTGGGAAGTCTGCATTCAGTCACTGCAGTGACCGTGGATGGCCCCTCGCATGCTGATGAACTCCCATCAATGGTTCCATGGACTCTCCCCACTCCAGTATCAACCAGGCCCCAACAATTATGGCCTATGCAGCAAAGGAAACCATGGGGAAATAGGCGGTGGGGAGGGGGGTCCCTTTCGAGAATTGGGTTCCCTGGGGTCGAAGGGGGGAGGGGGTGCTGGGTAGGAAAAAAAAGCAAACAACATTCTGGGATGCATTTCCAGCCTTTCGTTAAGATTCTACTGAAATGCAACTGCTTCATTCTTGAACATTCTACACGTTCATGGTAATTTTAGTTGTGGCCTTGCCCTAACATTTGGCTGCTGAAATCCCAGCGTTCTGGCCTTGTTCTAACATTAGGCTGCTGAAATCCCAGCATTCTGGCCTTGTTCTAACATTAGGCTGCTGAAATCCCAGCATTCTGGCCTTGTTCTAACATTAGGCTGCTGAAATCCCAGCATTCTGGCCTTGTTCTAACATTAGGCTGCTGAAATCCCAGCGTTCTGGCCTTGTTCTAACATTAGGCTGCTGAAATCTCAGCGTTCTGGCCTTGTTCTAACATTAGGCTGCTGAAATCCAACACAAGAGTTGTGGTGTTTCTTGCTGATGACTTGTTGAGTCATTTTAAACATTTGACAAAAATGGCAGTGGTTGGGAGCTATTTATATACCAGTTTT
>OMKL01000776.1:0-11189 GCA_900302295.1 Parasudis fraserbrunneri
TCATCCAGACCCCCCTCCTGCCCCCATGCCTCTTGTCTCAACTGCTTCCAGTGCTGCTGTCAAAATCTCACCTCTCTGCCAGCGGGCAAAGCCTCGGCCCGACGAGAATGTAGCAGCGCCACGCTATCTCCAAAACGCCACATATAACCCCCACCCCCCGCAAACACGCAACTCACAACTCTACACACACACACACACACACACACACTGCAGACATCCAAGTTTCCCACAGGTTCTTAGGTTATTTGTGGTGGTGGCAAGCTGGGATGGGCAATATACATAGTTGGACAGTGGAAAGGACCATGTACATGCAAGATGTGACATTATTAATGTGTTATTGTATCAGTTTGAGAAATCTATTTCTGGTGTGCCTGCTTGATATAGTGGTGGGCAGCCACAAATAAACCTACGTATGGGAAACACTGGACATAACACTGAGTGAACAAGCACACACTACACAGTCAATGCAGTCTTTAATTATTTGCTTTGCTATTTTAGGGAATTGATCAGGTAGTAATCACTGACATTCTGTTTTCCTCCCTCCTCTCTAGAAGGATTATCTAAACCATTTTCAAGATTTTCCTGGTAATCCTCTTTTAAATCCATACCAAATTAAAACAAATCATTTGTCTAAAGCAATCTGAACTATGGCAGGATTTGATATGTCATATATGTTATAGCCTAACCATTTGTAGGACCAGGTTGCACAGGGTCAGGGAAGTGATGTGATCATTTTAGCCAGTTATGCTGGCAAGTCTGTGACAATAACACTGACCCGGATGCCTTGCTTTTCTCAATCTGCTGTATCGCTGCTGGCTGATAATCCACCCATGTGCGTGCCGTGTATACACACACACACACAACAACCATCTAATCATATGGCTTACAAGTCTGATGCATCTACTGATGCTTGAACAAACCCCACTATCACTGCCCTGACAAGTATTATCATAAGAGGATGCTTTCATCTCTGCAGCCTTTGCACACTAATCCAACATCTACTGAGCGATTACCAATCAATGAGATCGAACATAAGCTCAGATCAGAAACACTGTACACAAACACAGTAGGCTGCATTAGGCTTGTTGGTTTGCTCAAACACACACCAGATGTGGTTGAACTTTAATGCAACTGTTTTGCAATCTTGATTCTTGACTATCCGTGCGGGGGCAGTGAACTCGTTCAGCACATTGAGAAGGGGGAAGTCTTTCAGTTTCACTGTCAAAAACATTTGAGCCAGCTTAGATACAGCTGTGAGTGTGACATGGAGAGGATGAAGGAGTTAGTGGTGCAACTTAACCTCGTGCTATCACGGTACAAAAATTAGGACTTCATTAACAATAGCAGTACAAATATACCTATGTTTATGCTAACTTGAAAGAGGGAAAAAGGCAACACTGACACAGGCAAACAACCAAGTTAGCAATTAGCCCGACAGCTGATAATGGAGCACAATGACAAACTAAAAACAAAGGAGCATGATTTTCTGAGTTGATTGTCTTGCCGTGTCGTTCATCGATTCCCATTTGTGAGTGTGATTTTTTTTTAATGGGAGTTAAAAAAAAAAAAATCGGTTCTGGAAAAATTCTAGTACATCTTCTCAAATGAAGGTACTGTCATTTGATACCAGCGTACCATGCAACGCTAATCTATCTGACCACACAGATCTACATGTAGGCCACACATGGGAATGAATGTAAATGTAAACATGCAATGCTCATCTCAAGGGTTTATTTGTGTAGGGTTGGCTTACTCAACACGATAACCAGCTACCAATACTCTCAAATAAGAATCAAATAGGTCTGTGTGGAGTCGAGTAAAAAGATCTATAGTCCCTCTCCTCTGACCTCCACCTGTGTGTTTTCATTATCAATGCAGGGGTGGATCTGAAGAACCGAGATACGCCTAAGGGGGCTTTCAAGTTTCAGCCCCTGCTAAAGTTGTTATGAAGAACCTTTTATAGACTGACATTTCAATTATCTTCAAACAAATACAGATGACTGACCCAGCCCATATAAACGTTGAAATGATACAGTAGGGACTACACCATGTAGTAGGCTGAGCAAACTGTGTGAGGCCATAATTATACAGCATTTCATCCAGTAAAGAATATATAAACACAGCTAACTACAAACATGAACAGAAGCCTTGCAAGGCCTAAATCTGACAAACATGGGCATAAACAAAGGCACTGAGTGCGTTTCAGGAATCAGGATCGACTACCATTGTTCACATTGATGTTATTCACACTGATGGTTATCATTTCACTGAATCAAACTATTTATACATTAGTGGGAAATTAGACAAACATTTGTGACAAGTAACTATCTGCATCACCAATTTTCAACCACATCCTCTTTCTGTCTAGTTGCACTCACCCGAAGCCTGGCTTTTAATAAATGAAAACACAAGAACAAGCCCAACTATGGTCTGGGACAGCGTGCAGATGTCGGGGCTAAAGTGCATTTTGAAATGCAAACTCAGGTTTTAGATGTAGCCTAATCAGAGTATTAGGGGCTATTTTACCAATAGCACCATGAACAGGATGGGTAAACTGTAGCTTCAAGGGCTAGGTAGCAGGTAACCGGCAAAATGTTACTATAGTGCTATGACAGGTGTACCAAAGGCATTGTATAGCAAACCCAGCTCCCATGGCCTAAGTACTAAGTAGCATATGTAATTTAAAAGCAGATTTCTTTAGACATCAAGACTCAGTGGAAGCTCAGCAGCATAGGCTCCAGCATGGAAGGTGGCAGAAATAGGTCTCAACATCATTACCACCAGGTATCATCTCATCTGCAGCAATGGCAGTATCATGGCCAAAATATGACATGTTATGTCATGTTATACACGCTACTTATGTCACAACTGGCACTGTGCAATAAAACTGAGTAAGCGGATAGCGGACAGCTAATTGAGGGTGAAATGCTGACAAATTTGTCCAGGTATACTGGGCCAATTTATGGATATGTTTACTTAAAACTTAAGTCAACTGGCATGCAAATTAACCCAATGTAATTTTACTTTGATAGGCCTCAATGGTACCACCCTGAAGACGTTGAGTTGCTACATTTTTGCAGACAGTTCAGCTGACAAATGATATGTAATCATACATTACTTGCTAAGTAACTACAGTGACAGGTTTCAGCAGATGGAGGCCCAAACTACATAGCTATATGGGATGCACACATATTCATCACTTTGACAAACATTAATTGGACGTAGCACAACAAATGCGGCTCGTTTGTGTATGGTTACCTGGGCTCAGGGAGGATGATTTTCTTACTCGCTCGGGCCGCTGGAGTAGATTTGCTCTTCTCCATCGCCATCAAATAGCTGACATCGGCGAGAACTGCTTCGAGGTCCGCCATCTTCAACCCCGGGACGACCAAATCGATACAATATCAGACAGGGAATGTTTTAGGTAACGTTAATATAAAACGAATGTCCACCAAATATGGCCAGAATCAAGGGCCAATATGCATGACAGGGGCAGCTGAGCGGATGGCAGGGGCGACCATCGAATGGACCGTGGCGTTTTCTCAGATTGTGTTCAGTACACTCTGTCTCAAACAACAATCATTGTGACAGAAAAAAAGATAATTCGGAGGGGAAGACATTTGGTGACAGCTCACTTGATAGTTAAATATATCACCAGGGTTGCTGGATCAGTCACTATAATCCCATTTAGTGCAAAGAAAATGGAGGTCTCGTGGATGCCGATCATAAGAATGAGAAGAGAACAGCAAAATTGCAAGGAAAGATTGATGAGATCTCGTTTTTGGGTCAGTGCTCCCTCACACAAACCAAATCAAGCACTGTGATATGTCTGTTAGGTAGCTGCAATAAATGTTACATCTGAAAGGAGTGGACCGTCAATCCCCGCTGATCTTTGATGATTTCCGCGGTCCTCTTGTTGGAAATTAGTCCAAAATTTACTGATTTGTCTCCAGTGAGGCATGTGTTTCAAGTTTTACATGTCATCACGTTTGCTTACAAAATTACTAAAAAGACTGAGTTCACAGTAATGCTTCAAATCTAATGAAATGGCACTCACCATCTACACACTAAAAATGGTGACAGATGACTGGCTTGAACAGATTAAGCCTCAAGAGAAACCCAGCTCTCTTGTTAAAAAAGGGACACGTGTTTAACGTTAGTCCAAAGCTAACGTTAGATTAAATTGAGAAAAAAAAGATTTAATTTGCATTCCATAAAATCCCCACACAGCTCAGTTGTTTATGTTGCCGTCGTTGCTGGCTTCCTGTGAGGCTGAAATGTTCCTTATCGTCTCATCAATCACAAAAATGTCGCCTGAAAATGCAGTTTTGCTAAAGTCTTAGCACCATAACCCTAGGGCAATCAAATAATCACAAGCAACAGCAACACGTTTAAAATCTGACTTCTTGTTTTTAGCCTGCTGGCAATAGTTGGTTCTTCAGGTAGCTACCAAGCTAGCTAGCAAAATGAAATGGCTAGCTAGTTGGTCAACTAGCGAGGAAGCTTACAAAAAGATGAGCCAATCCAGCAATCTAGTTTGACTTAATGTAGCTTGCTGCTAGCTGCAATAAAATGTCCTTGCAAGTAGCCGTATGAAACAAGCGTTATTAGATGGCAAGCTAGCAAACACTAACGTTAACGGTAGCTCAATTTCAGCCAACGATTTGCCTAATAACGTTAGCCAACAGTTAGCAGCAAGTTAACCCTGCAACTCGTAACGTTACTGAAAATAAAATCTTGCAAGTCTTCCAGAAAACAATCCAATATAGTCCACGTCATTCAAAAACAAACTGACGAAACCCCAAAAAATAATCCATAGTTGCTTCGTTTCCCCGAGCGTTGGGGACCCTCCTCGCTTGGAGACTCGACTCAACACACAGCGACTAGCTGTGCTGTGCTGACTGTGGTGGCGGTGATGCGTGATGGAGGGGGGAGGGGGAGTTCCAGTTCCAAGGTGGAAATTGGCTAGCCAACGTTAGCTGGCTACGTTACGGGTAGCTCGCTTGTTAACCGACAGCTATTCTCTCCCTCGCTACGGTCCTTGACAGTCGACAGACAACTAGATGAACAACGCTTTTGAATAGTTAGCTTAAGTTGAATGCCAGTGTTGCATCTGGTTCAACAAACACCCAGCTACTTTGTTATTTGCGCAAATCAGCTGTCAATATCTCAAAGTGATGAGACCAGCAACGACGTTCTCTACATGCTCCGTCCAAATCTCGACTGGCTCTAGCCAGGCCAGCAGGCTGAAATCTACATTCGGCAGCTAACGTTAGGTCTAGTCCTCGTGTGCTGTGTAGCGATTGGTGCGCCCTGTAAAATAGGATCCTGTGATTAAGTTCGTTTTGACTAAGTCTGTTTTCCAATTTGGCACATATTTCTTTGATATCCCATTTGAAAAGTCTTATTCTTTTTGGCTAACAATGTAACATCGCTTGCTTTTGTGGACCAACTTCCTCCCACTGCGGCGTTGTTGCTCGCAAAACATGGAGCTGGACGGTGGCCGGAATGGGGACTAAATTGTTGTAGGTTTACATGTGACATGTTTATAATTTCTTTCACATTGATTGTGCCCCCGATAAATCAACAACGTTAGCAGAAGGGAAATCATACAGCAATTTTGAGCAACTGCGGTGCATGCCACGTGATAACCTATATAATCATGATGATAGCCCATACCTTACTTTGGCCATTTTTACGATTTAGACTCAAGATCTGCAGTTAAAATTCCAATAATACTTTAATTTGGACAAGCTCTTGCATATTTAAGTGAAAGTACTGAATTAGATATGCCACTAGCTGCCAACAAAAAGGGAAACAAATGTTTTGTTCTATGTTCTATGCTCTCAAATGTTCTACACATGGGGGACTCGTCCTGTGATGGCATCATAGGATAGCATACTGAAAGCTTCTTCTCTGGCAAACTTTTGCTTATTTTAAACACGACATGATGCTATGGCAGCGTCTGATTGTTAGTCATTTATCTGTAGGCCTGTGTGTCGACACAACGCTTCAGCAGTGATCTACTTTTCGTACAGTTATATATGGAAACATAGTGCCGTCCCCTGGTCAGTAATGGTAATGTCCGCTTAACCATTGATTAAGCAGCTCAATTAAATCTATCTATTTATCTATGTATCTGTCTGTCTGTCTGTCTGTATCTATCTGCAAAATATATACCTGTTTAATCCCATTGTCTAGCTGTGTCTAATTGCCTACCCACCTGCGTCTCTGTCTGTTTCTCCATTGCAATTGTTTTCCCATTGGGACTGTCAGATACGCAGATACATGGACGGAGGTCAGTAAGGTTTAAGAAAGACAGTTTATTCAGCACTGGGAAGCAGCGGGGGGTCAAGGGCAAGGGGTTACATGGGAGAAGGGGTCAGGAATAAGTGGTTACTGCTGAATACGGCGGATGGACTGGATCTGAGGGGTCTGGGAGTGGGAGCCAAACTCCCTGAAGTGTTTGTACTCTCCGCAGTGACGATCGCACTCCATGATGTACTGGTATCCACGGTAACCGGGATACTGGTAGCACACAAATCTGTTGTGAAATCAGAGAGAGGGAGTCAGTCATCGAGAAAGAGTTGTGAGAGGCCAACAGCAAATATGCTCCAAAACAGAGCAGTTTGGAGATGGTGAGAGGGTAATTTGGTTAACTGTCGGAGCACTAGGTGGAGAAAACAGAGAAATAGCAGTGTGTGTAGTGGACACTCACGCTCCAGACTGGACCCTGAGAGAGCCCACTTCATTGTTGCACCATCCCATGGCCTGGAGGGAGGGGTAATCGTCGCTAAGCTCACCCTTACGGCCCAGGAAGTTCTCACGCTCATAGATAGTCATACGACACTCCCTGTGGTTCTGGAGGGCAAAAAGCACAGTAGACATCATTACTATTTGGTCCATCAATAAAGCGCAGGATTAGCCTTATTGCTTCTTTTGTTTAAGAGAGGGGGAAGTCCATTCACTTCATTAATTGTTTTTCCACTATTGAGACAGTAGGAAAGCTCAGAGTCAATGAGAAAATGCTCTGGTGGGATTCTATCCCAGGCCAGCAGGGGTACATGTGGTTCTAGAGGCAGTGGTCTTAATTACTACACACCATGTCTGGGCACAGGACTGTCCTGATCACTGACCTATCTTCAACTCTGTTTTAAAAACGGAATACTATGTCCATAAGGAAGCAAATAAAGAGAATGGTGAAGTAAAAAAAAAAAGGGAGAGGAAGAGGGACTTAGAATTGCAAGTTACACTCACAGCACAGGCGATAGGTCTGAAGGAGGTCATTCTCTCAATGTGATAGGCGTTGCTACCTCCAAAAGCATCACACTGGGGGTACTCTCCCCTCTCCAGCACGAACTGCTGTCCCTGGTAAGAGGCGTGCTCATAACCCACCCAGCTAGGCAGAGGCAGGGGAAGAAGAGGCAAGAGCAGATACATAAGAGTTAGTTATCATCGCTTTCCCTTTCTCTCTCTTGAGAAATTCTGACCAACACAACCTCCCATTGCCTTTTCATCTTGACCTAATTCAAAATGTATGAAATAGCTACAAAACCTTTGAGCTCAACTGACTGAAAACTCACTGAACCAAGTTGCTGTCCTCATGCTCATATATATGTATGTATATATATATATATATATATATATATATTTATATACGGTAAATCGATATAGATAGAACAAATTAATGTAAGTGACCAAAGACCAGTTAGCAGATTATGATGATGAGAATAAGGGTGCATGTTTGAGGTTTTGCATTTGTTACTCCTTCAAGTGGATGTAAACTCATCTCTTTGTGTGTATGTGTGTTTGTGTCTGTTTACTCACGCTCCGCTCTCCACCCTGAGGGAGCGCACGGTCTCGAAGCCGAACTCCATCACGTTGCAGCACTCAGAGGTGAACTCATGGCGACGGCCCTGGAAGCACTCCTCGTCGAAGACAATGATCTGGCAAGGCAAAGGAGACACTTCGAAACATGTGATCTATATGCACAGCACCACATACCACCCATGTCTACCACCTATCCCAAGTAAAACATCAGTTTAGCAAGTGAACTTAAAAGGCCCAATCCATAGTCGAAATGTGAAAGAATGGGTAGCCCCATCAAAAAAAAAAATCTAAAATGGAATTAAGACAAGTTTTCGTTCTGTTGTTGATTGATTTAGCTCTTGATACAAGAACTGACACTAGACAAGAGGTAATATAGGTTTTCAATTGTATTTGCTATATTTTGTGGCTATGAAAGGTTTGTTTACATTGATAATGTTTGTAAACACTGGAGTAAAACACACCTATATTCTGATTTACAGTGGGTTAAGAAAATTCCACAAAGCTTATTTTCCATCTACAAATCATACTGTTCAAGAATGTATGTCCATATACCCCACATTTATGGCGAAGAAAAAAAAAGATTGGGGCTTTAAGAAGATGATGTCACTTGAGATTACAGAAATGCATCCAAGGAGGAGCAGCAGGTCTTTCTCTCGCTAACTTTCCTCCTTCAGACCCTGTGTGATACATAGGGATATAGAAGAGGAATTGTGTAATCTTGTGCTGTTATGTAAATGTAATTTTGTTTTTGATTCATCTGAATTTTGGCTGGAGTTAATCTGATCAGACTATCCCTCTGTTAGGACAGAAATAGTGTCTCTGTCTGGACTGGAAACTGACGTTATTATAGAAAAGACTTTGGTGATGATTCGTGTGTCCAAAGGTCAGTGTGTCTTACTGGAGACTGCACTCAAATCTCACGCAACCCTATAGGTTGTCAGCTTTCCTGGACAGCAACATATAGGCCGTGAGGTGATGTATGACTCTGTCCTTTCATCCACAAACTCACCTTCCAGTGGCCGGAGAACTTGGTGCAATGGTGAGTCATCTTGTCTGGAAGGAGAGTAGATAAGACTGTTAAAAAAGAGCAGGGGTCAACATATTATTTAGAGCCCACACTGAAAAGACGCCAACTAGTCTAACATACACACACATCGCTGTATCTTTAGTCTTGCTCTGGTACACTCAACACACACATGCACATAATCATGTGCTCACGCATATATATATACACACACACACACACACGCACTTCCCAAATGCACAAAAGTTTGTTTACAACGTTTGCCAGCAGGAGCACTGAGCGACAAACAAATTTATGGATAGCTGGTTGATAAACAAACAAAATAGATTTATGCAAAATAGCCATGAAAAAAAAAGGAGCGACATTGTGCTTGAATCCCAGAATAGCTTGCAGAGGCAGGTTACCGCAGCAGGAGACCCAGTGTTATCAACTATTCATACAGTGCTCTGCTACACTACATGGGCTGCTTTATGTAATGAAAGGCCTGGTTTGCTACAGTGCAGAGTGTGAATAGGCCTATGCAACTACAGTGTATTTGTGCAGGTTGCAAAGTACTGGCTCTGTAATGGCCTGAATAGCAGAATGAGCCTGAATGCCTAAATGCTGGACTGAAAGCATCAGCATCTATTCATAGTTCCTGAACAAAAATGAAGAAAGTCAGAGAAGCCAGAGGCTTCATCTAGGCTTCTTTGGCATTCTCTCCCCTCTCCATCTCTCTATTCTATCTCTTTATCTATTTTTCTGCCAATTTTCTCCTTGTTGTTAAAGATATTTTCTTCCTTACCACTATTTTGTCAACCTCTGGCTGCAGTGCAGGCCCTTGGGCCCTGGAGCCGGTGAATTGCTGCTGTGTTGTGGGGCTAGGGACAGAGTGAGTGAGGGGGCCTGCTACCCTGGCTGTGCTACCCTGGCTGGCTGGGTGGGCTATAGAGGGACAGAGACTCACCTCGCTTTGATGCCCTTGGGTCGTCCTGGCGTGAGAGTGAGAGGAGGCACGCGCCCCCACCCTTTTAAAGCCTCCCCTGGCAAGGGGCCACGCTGAAAGCCCCGGCTCAGCAGCAGGGAGGGGCTTCTCTTTGTCCCCCCCGACAAAAGCAGGGTTAATCTATAGAGGGGCAGAAGTGCAGACGCCACAGTATCACCCGGAGCAATGGACAGGGACACACAGGGGCAAGAGAACAGAGACAAGACACAGCTGAGGCCACTGAGAGAAGAAAACCAAGGGCCAAGGAGATAAGAGGAGTAAGAGACGGGGGGGGGGGATGCCCCTCAAAGCCGTTCACTGTTTGTTTTTCATGTGTTTCTCTCTCTCTCTCTCTCTCTCTCTCTCTCTCTCTCACTCGCTCGCTCTCTCACTCGCTCACTCCCTCTCTCTACATCTACCCCTCTCCTTTCTTGATTTTGTTTCCCTCTTATATTGTGGCACCTTACCCTCTCAGATATCTGCTCACTTAAGACACTAAGCACACCTTAATGCTGAGTGCCAGACCAACTCACTGTATGAAATCACAACAACAACAACAACAACAACAACAACAACAACAACAACAACAACAACAACAACAACTCCTTACTATTTCAGTATAGTTCAGCTAAGGACAGACTATTTTCTTTACAGATATGCCAATGGATATCTGATATTAAATATGTTAATCCAACAGACGTGTACGTTCAAGGGGCATCATAGACAGCATGAATGGAGGAAATTATCAGAGATTTGGTATAGTACACCTTTGGCTGGTACATACGTCACTGCTGCCCATAATTGATCTATGATATGATTCGGCATACCTCAGTGCTCCACAACACAGAGGGAGAGTGAATCTTGGCAGAAATGCTCAAGCAACACAGTCAAGACATGAGCCACAGCTCTGCATCTGACAGGGTATTCGAGTGGAGAACACTGGACAGGTGATAAAACCGTTTCTAACAGTTTTAGCAAGAATCTCTCTGATAGGCTACGCAATCATGTCACAGTCTGATATTGGTGCATTTAGTATGCATGAATACATTTACATATTACCTATCACCAGTATCAAATATCACGAGGGCTGGATCAAAATGATGTATAATGAATTTAAGGTCTGCTATATTTACACACTGCAATGCTTAACTTGGGGATAATAGTTCTTAAGAAAATGTTATCATCTGCTGTTAGCCATAACTGTTGTATTACTGTGGCTGATGGCAAGCCCCAATTCAGCTGAGCTCCCTGCACAGTGGCGTGTGTGTGTGTGTGTGTGTGTGTGTGTGTGTGTGTGTGTGTGTGTGTGTGTGTGTGTGTGTGTGTGTTTGTGCGTGGTGTGTGTGTGTGTGTGTACACCCAGCTCGCTTC
>OMKL01000785.1:9831-39263 GCA_900302295.1 Parasudis fraserbrunneri
TAATATATATATATAGTAATATATATAGTATAGTAATTTTTTCACCCTATGCATAGTATTTTTTTTTTTATAATTCACAAAAGATACAACATTTTAAGAAATCCCTATGTAAATTACGAACTATTTAGTTATTCGTCACTTTGAAACAGAGAAAGCAACTCTGACTTAATGCAATGAGGAAAACTGTTCCAACATTCAAATTTGCGTATTTTAATGAAATATTAGCTAATTTGAGCAATCAGTCTACTCAGGAACAGCAATAAAATACAAAAAACAGTGCTAAAATTACTGAAGTTGAATATTTTCCTGAAAAAGGCAAAAGCTTAATTCATACATCCTACCTGGGTGCTCTTGAGTACAGGGGTATGCTTTTACTACCTTTGCTTTACAAGTCTGTACAGTTCCATTCTGGTGGTCTGATCAGTCAGAGAATGGTCATTTTACATTTCTAGGATGAGTTAGAATGCGTTTTTTTCTTTTTTCTTGAAAAGTCGATGGCAAAGTTTCACTTGTTTTGTTTTCTGCAGGTCTGCAAGGTATGACATTTTCAATGATAAGTCCATTGCTGCATTTCATGTCTCTACAGTCCAAGGTGCCATTACAGTCTGACAAAAGTGACGTTGACCTTGTGGTAGCATTTAGAATCCTGTCATTTTTCTCAGATAAATATAATGTCCTGGGAATTCAGAGAGGGACAGTTTTATTTGGGAGCCTATTATCTCCATTTCTTAAAAAAGGCGAGAATTTAAATGCCACTTCTGTATTCAGTAGGTCCCCATGAACAGAAGGATGTAACTTTTGTTTTCAGAGTGCCTTGCCTCATAGTTGGGCCTACTAACAAACAAACAAACAAACAAACAAATAAATAACAAATAACGAATACATATTAATATATTTTCTTTATTGCCACAAGTAAATGTATTTGAAAATATTCCATAAATCAATCTGTCATCATTACATATCGCAGCATTTTAGCCTACATTTCTATGGGAAATATTTTGTTTTTGACACATGCTTTTATTTTGAAAGTATCGTGCCGGAAATTGTGTCTCCACGCATACATATGTAATTGCACCGTGTGCTGAAAGACTGACCATTTCATACAGATGGATTGTTGTGTGACATCTGCGGTCTTGTATTGTATATCACTTTACACAGTGATACAGTTTGTTCGCTTTATTTTTGCGGATGCCGATTTTACTCTATTATGGGCATGCATGGTAGGGAGCAAACCCGGTAAGTTTACAGTAGCGTTAGCTTATTGTAACTGTCCCAGTAGCTAATTCACCACTGTCCCAGTAGTTCAGTTCTAGTTGACGAGAACGCCTCTGCCCACATGTTGCTTAGATGTTGGCCATCACCTGCGAATAGTATCGAGGGACATGACTGTGATGCCCCATGCAATCCTTTATAAAAGTATATCGGTCGCTATTTCCATCAATTAAGCCATGTCAACTACCAAGGTATTACCATGGTATTATTAAGTACAAAAGTGGTACCATGGCTGTAGCTACCATGGTAAATTATTTATACAATGGCTGGTACCATGGTAAAACTGAAATACCTTAAAAAATACCTAACTTATCGTTTTATGATCATGAGCACATCTCGATTTTTGATGACACCACATTGTATCCACTCTGTCCCTCAATGAAAAAGGTCACTGGAGGTCAGGTTTTCTTAAGACATTCTCATGACCTCGATGTGACTCAGCAAAAGAGTAGGCTAGTCTTTGTAAATAGAACTTTACTGTATTGCTGAATGTATTCTATAACTTGAAATTAGAAGGAGCGGGTGACTCTACAGAGACGAGGACCTTTTAGCCTAACTACATGGAAAGTAATGAGGGGAGTATTACAGTATGCAGTTTTGCTTGAAGGTCTTCCACTTTCTCACTTTGGTCAACTCATAACAGTTTTGACAGGTGAGAAACTGAAAGCTGGGATCTATTAAGTCACAGACTCCGCATAATTGTAATAACAATTATGTAATTGTAATTGTCAGTGTAATTATATGGTTGTACGGTGGTGCAATGGTCAGCACTGTTGCCTCACAGCAAGAAGGCCCTGGGTTTGAACCTGACAGGTGGCCTTTCTGTGTGGAGTTTGCATGTTCTCCACGTGTTTGTGTGGGTTTCCTCCGGGTTGTCCGGTTTCCTCCCACACCTAGTTAAACTCCTGCCATTGCTCTTGGCCAAGGCACTGGCATAACAACTGCAGTTGGTCCCTGGGCACCTGTCTGTTGCTGGCCACTGCTCCTAAGTGGTTAGGATGGGTCAAATGCAGAGAAATAATTACCCCATGGGGATTAATAAAGTATAACTAACTAACTAACTAATATTGAAGACTTTCTGCTGATTATACAGTAACCATAAAGACCTGGTACAGAGAGTTAACTACGTATTTTTACTCAACTGTACAAGTACTGGCCGAAGCATACTATAGGATGTACTTGTTTTGATTAGACTGTCTCTGGTTCTAGATTTCAGTTGGACATTTCCATTTAAGAGGATTTTATACCTCTTACGCTGCTTCCAAAGCAAGCATCCTACTTTTCATACCACTGCATTTATGAAAAAGGTCACTGGTTAAAAGTTTTAGCGTTCAAAACATGAACAATTCACAAAATGATTAGATTTGCCACAACTAATCAGAGCAAAAAAGACTTGCATCAACATTTAGGGATCAATGATTGAAGATGGAAAACTTCCTAGACCTGAAATATGAGGACACAATATACAACATGTAGTTTTATTTTTCATAGCGTACCCAAAGTAAATTTACTGTAAATGCCACTACTTTCAATCAAGTAGAATTTGAATGAAGGACTACCAGGGTACTGTTGTACCAGTGTATTGCTACGTTGCTTTAAGTAGAGGTCATGTGTTACTTCTTCCATTGCTAATAGAGACCAAGTTGAAAGGGCAGGTTGTGTGGGTTACTGGAGCCTCCAGTGGGATTGGAGAGGAGCTGGCCTATCAACTGGCAAGATGTGGGTCTCGCCTCATTCTATCTGCTCGCCGTGAGGAGGAGCTGAACAGAGTGAAACGTCGCTGTTTGGGTGAGTGAAGCATTTGTTGTTAAAGTATAGCCCAGCAAGTAAAGCATTCTATTTTACAAAAGGCACGTTCTCGAAGGCTGTCTGCTTATGCAAAGATATGGACGCGCAATGTTTTGTTCTGTAAGTGCATCTGTGACTACATTACACTAAATCACAATAATAATGTACATTTGAATGATATGCTGTAGGCCTATATTGTAATTTGACTTCCTTTTACATTGCCACACATGGATGGATGGATGGATTGATGGATGGATTGATGTTTGTTTGTTTCACAGATGGCCTTTCCTTTCTAGAACACAGAAATGCTATGGCCATTTCAACACTTTCAACAGGGCGTACCGTACATTCTTTCTCCATTAAAAGTCTTATTCTGTTCTTCACCAGCTGAAATATTTTTTTCATTATTTATTCCTCCAGAGCGTTTCAGTTTACAAGATAAGGATATTCTTGTTCTTCCACTTGATTTGCTGGAGAGGACATCCCATGAGGCAAAAACGAAGGCTGCTATTCAGTACTTTGGCAATGTAAGGCCAACGCATTTGATAATTTATAATACTGTACTTCACCCTTATTTCACAGTAAACTCTTTAAGCTCAATTTAACACACCCGTACCTAACCATTTCCTCTCCATGCAATAAAAAATTAGGTTACTGGGTTCTGCTCACATCACTACACATACTATCTATGCACACACAAAATGCCTTGCCTTATCTTATATAAAAGACAAGACAACATATTCAACTGAGATGTCAACCTCATCCTAAAATGAATTGTTGACTATTTAAAGGACCACTGTGTATTATTTAGGGGGATCTATTGGCAGAAATGGAATATTCATAATTATGTTTTCATTAGTGTATAATCACCTGAAACTAAGAATCGTTGTGCTCTCGTTAGCTTAGAATGAGCCCTTCATATCTACATAGGAGGGGGTCCTTTCCACGGAGTGTGCCATTTTGGTTAGTAGCTGAGCAACTAGAAACGACAACGTTAGGAAACCAGTGGTCAAAACAACAGACAGAATACACTATTGGAATGATATGATTACCTGACTCTACGTCGTAGTATTCCAATGAGAATGAGAGCAGTTGGTTGCCATCTGCAACCTCACCTATAGATGCCGCTAAATAATACACACTGGTCCTTTAAGAAGAAACACTATCCATGGTTGAGTAAAATACAGCTTTTTTCCCCTCTTAAATATAACTTTTTTGTTGTAGCCTGTCCATTATTTTTTATCAGAATTATGCTGCCTTTAAATGGAACTCGTGAGTTTGTGGTCTTCACATGGGACATCGAGTACACGATATGCTTGGCATTCAAGTGGTTGAAGTCATGAGGACACCGTTGCTAGGCAACTGGGCAATGCGTCTTGAAGCCACTGCGGCTAAGGATTTAGCTAACTAAAAGCAAAGTCATAATGACAGAGGAAAAAGATGAGACTGTTGGGAATATGAAAATTTTCCAAAGATATATTATTAATTTACGAAGAAAGACTACATTTACAATAATTCCATGGCAAAATGAACTTTTATAGGCTCCGCCATTTAAAAAGAAATGTCAGCACCACATCACAAGTCGTGAACGCGGAGCTTTCAGGAAATTTCCACTTACGGCGTCATGAATACCACAGCAGCGGGTTGTTCATATGGACTCTTCTTGGGAACACGATAAACACCCCTTTTGAAGGCAGAATTATTCATGGTCAAACCAAACTGTCTTATCTCAAGCAATGCCTTGTGATTGAATAAAATCATCAGATGAATTCAACATCTTAATCTCTGGTACTGTGTCCTCTCTTGCATACTAATTCAGATTGATGTCCTGATCAATAATGGTGGCCGTAGTCAGCGCTCTCTGTGCTTGGAGACCAGTGTTGATGTGTACCAAGCCCTGATGGAGCTCAACTTCCTGGGTACTGTCTCACTCACCAAGCAGGTGCTGCCTCACATGACGCAACGAGGGGCTGGCAGTATAGTGACTGTCAGCAGTGTAGTAGGTCTCGCTGGTGCACCCTTGTCAACCGGATACTCTGCCAGCAAACATGCTCTTCAGGTGAAGACATTAATCTGCTTATCACTCGATTGTGCCAGCTGGGTTAGAATAGTTTTACGATTTGTATTTGCTTTGATTTAAGAGAAAAGATAAGATGAGAGACTAAATAAATCTTTCTTATCCCCGGGGGAAATTTGCATTGTTGTCAACAGCACCATGCACTAATAAAAAATGTAATAAGATAAAAAGATAAAAGAGGCAGAAACACAAGTTTAGGCACAGGATTCATATTCACATAATTTAAATATCTGTAGTTGTCAGCTGATATCTACAGATATAGACACAGTTATGCACACAGTGAGCAAGTTTGAATGGTATTGTACAGAAATGTTCCTGTGTGATACTATTGTAAAGAGATGTTTCTGAGATATACATGTGTACATATTCTTCTTCTTCTTATTGCATATATTTTGGTTAGTGGTCTGTCAGTCGTACTTTGGCCCCTATTTGTAAAAATTTTAGCTTTTACTTTTTATTTTATTTAGTTTCAGCTTTAGTTCTAAGTTTTAGTATTTTAATGGTCAGGATTAAGAAATATGTGTCTGAAGGATTTTTGATGAATTTGTACTAAAGTTGGAACTTAGTCATTTTTAAATGGTACTCTCCAATACTCCACTCTTATTTTGGTGTTCACCAAAGGAGCTCAACTGAAAATAGTTGATATATTATTTAATTTAGTTTTGGAGGCAGAGACTATAGTTTACATTTTTCACACTCTTCAATAAAATTATTTTTGTTGTTTTTTTCTCTTTTTTCCCCATTTAGTTTTAGTTAGTTTTAATAACATTGGTTATTACAAGCAGAAGAGAGTATCAGAGGGATTTTGACCTTTCCTTGACATTGCACAAGCTTACATTTGAAAGAAATATCTTTTCAAGTTATTACTTGTTACAGTTTACCTTGAACAAGGGTACCCTGTTGCTGATTGATGCCATAATGTCTCCAGGGCTTCTTCAATAGTCTTCGCACAGAGCTGACTGACCATCCAGAAATTCTCATCAGTACAGTATGTCCTGGGCCTGTACAGTCACAGATAGTCCAGAATGCATTCACAGAGGAACTGGGAAAGGTAAAACTTAATATTTGAAGTTTTATTAGAGTTTATTAGAAGTTTTGGAGATACGGTTGCTCTGTATGTCATCACTGTGTTAAGATACTTGATTCATTTTATATTTCATTTACCATTTCATATTAAGTAAGAGACTGGTTTGGCCTCATAACCTGTTGTCATGTTTTCTCTATACTCTTTTCTTCCTTGCTTAAGCCTGTGCCCACAGCAAGCGACCAGCAGCACAAGATGCCCACTAGCCGCTGTGTGCGTCTAATCCTGGTGGGCATAGCCAATGGTGCCAAGGAGATGTGGATAGCCCAGCAGCCCTTTCTGCTGTTTTATTATGTATGGCAGTATGCTCCTACATGGGCCTGGTTCATCACAAATGTGCTGGGCAGGAAAAGAGTGCAGAATTTCAAAGCTGGTCTGGTAGGTACAGTACATACTTCCTTTTTACATGTCTCAGCGCATAATGGTTTCAGAAGCACAGATTAATACCAAATCCTAGGCTAGATTTGTTGTTTGTATTGGTCACCCTGATGATTCTTTTTAATCTTTCATGTGGGCTTTTAAAAAAAACCATTCTCTGTCTGACTTTAAAATGTTTTCGGACTCAAACGGTACACAGACCTTCAGAGGGCAATGAAGTAGGAACTAGGCTGTAATTCTCATATTGCATGTTGGAATCGTCAGACCAGGGACAGGCATTGTTTGTTGTTTTGTTTGTGTATGCATGGCATTGCTGTCGCATTCTTTAAGGTTAAACTTGCCTGTACAGACCTGGGACTGGGGGACGCTAACCGTGTGAACGCTCTGAAAATACGAGGAGAGCACAGCATGGGCAGACACTATTTAGAGCTGTCTCTTAACAGCTGAGGGGGGCTCAGCTGTTACTGACCTTGCTTCAGTCTGATAAAATGAAGGGGGTGGCCAGGGTATGACAGTAAGCATGGCTACATCCCAGCGGCATTGACTGAATGACTGACTGACTGAGTGACTGACTAGTGTGTCTGGTGGCCTCTGCTGGACAGTGACAGCTGAGGGCCACGCAGAAAGGTCATGTTCCAACTGGACAGATATTCTAGTGTCACTGGACAATGTCACCCAAGCTGTTAGGTTGCACAGGGAGAATTCTGTAGCGGGGGTCTGTGACACATATAATATCATATTGAAAGTTAAAGAAAAGCTGTACTCTATGTAACCTGTTGTAGCCTCCATGACTAAATGAAATCTAACGATTCTTTCTGAACTAGGAAATGGTGAGGCCATTGCAACAAGGCAATGTCAGGGTTAACCATGTGACATTGGAATCATGTTCAGACCAAGCAGTTTTTAATGATGGATAAATGTTATAGATCATTTTTATACTGTGTTTCACTGGGATACAGCTCATTGCTTGGCGTTGTCTGAACCCTTCTGACTGCTGGGTCATATTGTCTTAATGATCTCAAATCTCTTAAATATGGGCAGAATTACTATAACATTAACATTGCAGTCACGGCTTGTTTTATAAATGAGTTATTACTAAATGGCTATATAGAAACAAAACTGGATTATGAACATGTCATGCATAATTGATAAACAAATTGCGACTAGCATCTTTTGTTGTTACACTTGTAGACCAAAAGCAGTATTGTCATATGTAGAAAAGTTTTGTTATCATACACACATCATACTTTTATTTATTTGGTTTATTTGACAGGGACAGTACACATGAATGAAAATTGCTGTAAATATGCCAGTTAGCCAAAAAGCTAGTTTTCATCTGTTGTCCCTGGCCAGATATTACATAGGCTTCTTGCTTCTTTTGCAGGATGCAGACTCTGCATACTTCACCAAGCCGAAGACCTCCTGAAATTAATGTATCAAAGAAGAAAATATATTTGTTGCATTCCTAATGTTTGAGCTAGATATTGAGAGGGGCTAATAGCCTGTGGTGTCCGAGAGACTTTCCTTTTAGCTAAAAGGAAACTGTTTTAGAATACAGCTTGAAAGGTTCAGAGCACTCTCCACATTCCCAAACAGGGTTTGAGAAAAGAAATGGGTGCATTTTCATTTCAACCTAAGTTGTCACCTTTGAAATCTGGATGTCCCCGGTCAGACTTCAATGTAAGAATATTACAGTTTATGAGCAAAGAGCAGTGCAGTATCAACTGAAAGGTGAAGTTAAACCTGTATTTTGTTGCTTACAGTGTTCTTATAGGAAACCACTTGCTATACATGCTAGCATCCAGAAGAGAGCCTTCATGATCATAGGACCAGTATTTCATGTAATACAAAACAATAGGTGATAATGTAAAGGGTTGAATACCCCACCACAATGCAGGTTTGATGAAATCCCTGATATTCCAAGATCATGTACTGAACCCATTTACACAATTGCTTCTGTCAAGTAATTTTATTATAAGTATATACAATTACACATATAAAATCAGCAATATATACAGGAGACCATGGCAAATTCAATCAACTCTTTGTTTTCAACTGTAAACAAGTGAACTGTAAACAAAACAATAGCAAGTATTTACTAACCACATTACATACACTGCAAAGACCAACCCAAGGCACATCCTTGAATTTAACACTTCCTAATAAAACACCAAAATCCCAGTCCCTTTTTTGTCTTTAGGGAACGTCAATTATTTGAGGGGATTCAGGGGAATCATCTGAAAATTGTGACATCTGAAAAATATCATGGAACCATATGTATTACACTCAATGTACTATGAAGGGGAGATGGGTAAATTCATTAACCTTTTTAAAATGCAAACAATGACTAAAACAAACCACGAAACGCATTTTGCTTCTGTGGTAACTGATCAGTGGCACAAGAGACTCTTCTAATCACAGAATCTGTGAATGATTAAAAATACAAAATGTTCCAAAAAAAAGAAGCAAATATGTCAGCCGGTATGCACTGTTCTAGAAAGCACTCAACATTGTTTTGACACTGTTCCAACAGAATCTGTAACTTGTACATTAATAAAGAGCAATAAAATCACTGTTAGAAAAAGGTTCCCATACATAGTGTTCACCTCTGTACTTAATGGAAGTGATATTGAACTTTGGTTCAACCTTTGGTTGTATAGCTACCTGGCCACAGTATAAAGTTCATATACTAGCACTTACCTTCATCAGTTGCTTCTATGGTCCTGTGAAAGGAACAGATTACCTTTTCTTTTCTTTTTTTCCCTTACCCTCTCCATTCACTTGAATTATATTGTGGCCAAGAAGCTACACAACCAAATAGTCTACCAAGTTCAAGTTCAGTAACACTTGAAGTGAATGTTTCAATAATATAAAGTAAAGATGAATAGTGTGTACACAAACCTTTTTCCCCTCTTTTTTTTGACTTCCTTTTCACACAAACTTGTACAAGAAAACCATTTACTTGAGAACTGAATGCTATGCTGTAGCTCCTGAATGAATACCTCCATTTTCATTTCCAGATCTGCCGGTAAGTGCCTCAAAAGGTTACCCTGGTATCAACCGAAAAGGCATCCTCTGTCCTTCACTTCCCACAGTATATGGGAAGAGTAAGAGGCAGTGTGAGTGTGAGTGTGTACTGGAATCTTGGGGGAGTGCGGGTCAGAAGCAGGGAAGGTGCAGGGGGGCAGAGGAGTAGATGGGGTAGCCCAGAGGAGGATCCGCTGCCTGGACGGTGAGGTTCCTCAGCATGGTGGGGTGCGCCTGGATGCTGTAACGCTCCTCGTCATCGTTGGTGGCGTACAACAGCTCCCAGGACAGGTTGGCCCACTGGCCGCGCACCCCCTCCCCGTTCAGGCGGCCCACCTGCACTAGCTGCTCCTGCAGGGACAGGACTCGCCCCGTGTAAGTGCCCTGTGTAGATGAAGGAGAGTATGAGGGATCATTGTAGTTCATTTTCACTCGAGCTGGCTTAAGAGTCACCCTGAGTCATGTTCCAAGATAACAAGATAACAACAATCCTTGGGACGAATCAAGACTTAAACGGTATGTCAATGATTGAACCAGAGTGTGGGTGTATGTTTGGTATCCATAGAAACATGCCCTACGTTTGGTGAGGTAGTAAAAGAAAAAACAACGCCCGAGTGGTGTGTTTGGTTACCATGGTGAGGTCATGTCCCAGAGAGAAGAGGAATGGTTTCTCCTGAAGGACGCTGTCATGCCAGCCTCTCTCAGCCAGCAGGCCGATGTACCAGTCCCTGTCATATTCCTCCAAGGAGCTGAACAGCTCGTCTGGGCCTTCCATGGGCCCCAGACTCGCCTGATCAAACAGCAGCTTGAAACTGAACCTGAAGGCAAACAAAACCACAGAGGATGGATGTGCATTAAGTCAAGACTTTTTTATTGCACTAAGAATAAACATGCTTTACCAGGCTTTCCCAACCATGGCTGATATGGGTCCTTAAAAAAAACTCCTCATCTAAAATCACTGAAATAATATAAGACTATCAAAATGAACAAGACCAGGAAGCCTGGTAACTTGGATGCATCTTTTATGCAGCTGCAAAGCAGAGCTCCATACAGCTCAAAATGGACACGATCAGAAATAGCCCATTAGCTAGAATGTTTAAGGGGTTTAGAAAATAAGTAGACTGATATTTTGCTTGTAAGCTGTTTGCAAGCTACAGGTGGTTGACGAAACAGCAATGGACCGACAAAGAGTAGAGGGTTCCCCAACGTTCCTGGCCAAATTCCCAATCAGGTCTCTGACATCAAGGCCACCTTAGCATCCCTCCCCCTTAATTGGCTGTTATCTTTGGTAACTACTCCCCCAGGCCATTGCTGTAAATAAGAATGTGTTCTTAGTCAACTTGCCTGGTTAGATAAAGGTTCTAACTAACTGACACTACATGGTTGTCAGGGAATGCTCGTTATTTGTATAATTCACCCCACACTTGCTGTGCCAGGAGTGGATGGAGTTAGCTGTTTAAGACAGTGATACTGCTATAGAATTAACAGAACTTGTATCCAAAGCAAAGTCCAAAAGACAAAAGCAAGGCATTACTTCCCATGACCCTGAACACACTATCATTTTCAGGTGTTTTAACACTGGGGTCACAGGAAATTTCTGACCTTAAAAAGGGGTTACTTGCCAAAAAAGGTTGGGAACCCCTACTTTAAGCAGAGGAAGTGATGAAAACTGAAGATGCCTCATTTGTCAATTTTACCTGAAAGCCCTAAGTGCGAGCTGGTAAAGTTCTTTACTGGCAGAGAGCCAGTCCAACCCCTCTGTCCACGGCACGTCTCCACAGTAGAGCCTGTAGACATAGCTGGGGCTGGTGAAGGCAGACTCTGCCCCCAGGGAGATGAGGCATGACAGGGCCACCTGAGCATGCAGCTCCCTCAGCGCCTCGTCCTCCTTCAGGGCCTTGGTCATGTCCTCAGAGGCCTCACCCTGCACTGCAGGCCCAAACCGCCCCAGGGCAAACCGAAACCAGTCTTCAGGGAACAAAGGCCTGAGCTGCTGCAGACGAGACGGTAGCAAGGGTGCCGTCCTCCATCCTGTGGGCAGGTTGAACAGCTCTGAGTGGGGGCAGCTGAAATTCAACTGCGGGAGAGATCCAGGGCTCTCTGTGAAGACCTCCGGGTTTCGGCCCTTATCCACAGCCGGGAGCCCGAGGCCAAGTCCTAGAGGCTGGAGGGGCTGCAGGGCAGAGAGGGCCATGTTTTCAAACAGGCTGTCCATCTCCACTGAGCCCGGCAGGGAGGGGCCTGTCTGCAAGGCTGTGTGTCCCAGCTGGGCCTCTGTGCTCACTAACGCCACTGTCCGCCTGGTCGGCTGGGGCCCAAATAAGTCATCCTCATCTGACCAGTCGCCAAAGGAGGTTAAGCTGGAGCTGTCCTGCCTGAACTTCAGAGAGGACACATTGGACTCCACTATGACTGCCTCCACAGGCTGGGTGACAGTGGACTGGGCCAGCTGGGAGGACTGGGACTTCCTGCCTCCACCCCCAGGCCCCTCTTCGCTGCTCCAGGGGAAGCCTTTACGCTTCTGGACACACTGTCGCAGCAGCAGCCAAACCAGCGCCTTCAGAAAGTCATCCTGGAGTTTCCTCAAGTTGTCGTGCGAGTCGATGATGCCAGAGAGCACGTTGCGGGCATCAGAGTAGACTTGTACAGGGAGGGCTGCACAAGGAGTAAGGGCATTACCCCAGTGCAGGTTAAGGCCCTGGGTGAAACCGAGACGCTCAGGGCGCTCAAAGGCCCCCTCCAACACCTCATCCACCCGCCGTGCCTCCACTGTGTGGCAGGAGGTTTCCTGCAGCTCCAGGCCCTGAAACAAATCACACACAGCTAAATCTCCTGATAAATTGCTACACGAGAACTGTTGCAAACACCAAAACTAAGCGAAACCAAACCGGACAGATAAGAGTACCTTAATATTGACTGTGCAGTAGCCGTAGCCTCTCTCCAGGATCATTATCCACACCATTCGGTCCTGGAAGCGGCCGAGGAAGTGAGAGCCTGGGGACAAAGAGCCTGCCAGCAGGGAGAAGAAAACATACCATCAGCCTATACATTATTCCAGGGCATGTAGTTAGAGAGATGTTGTGATGGGGGGATTGATGACAAGGAAGTAGGGAGCACACATATACATAAGTAAGAGCCCCCCGGTCACACAACCCTTTCATTTTGCATCAGCAGCGAGTCTCTCGGCTGACTCCGTGGATAACTCGGCTGCCGGATGAGGCTGACGCTTACCATTTCAGTTGTACAGGAAGGTCATGATACTGTTTAAACTGGCTGACTGCACAGAGATCTAAATATTGAATTCGTCCACCGCCTCTGCTTTCCATTAGTCTCGAAATATTCATTCCTCTTATGGGAGACGACTTGAGTATCTCTGCATGGGGGCTTTTCATTTTTTGGGACAGGGGAGAGCGGACAGATGCTTACTTTGGAATGGATGAAATGGCAGTGGCAGGGCAAGGGTAGGTTTTGTTTTAACTTTGACTAGTGTTCTCATGGCTCAAGGATAATGTCATATCCCATAACGACGTCTCAGAATAGTCACAGACGCCACCTCGTGATGAGAAGTGACATGCTGCGCGTACTCCGTTCCTGCTCAATGCTCACTGATGCACAACCCCCGATGTCACAGAGGGGGCAAAAGAAAAAAGGAACACTACAAACTACCCTCTTTAGACTGTGAGCATCAAAAGACCCAACAAGCGCTTAGCCTGAATTATACATCAGAGCTACGGCACCTCAAGCTAGCCAAAGAAAACAATAAGATTGAGTGATGACATCACTGCAGCCGTTTTTTTCTTTTCTTTCAGTTTTCATCAATCCATGAATAATTAAGCTTGTACTGCCACCGTCCCCCCCTGCCCCCTCCTCACAGCACATAGAGCACTGTACAAAAATTCCCGCAGTGGCTCCGTTTGGCTTAAGAGTATTACGAGGTTAATGGTGTGGAAACATTTGGATGTAATGAATACAGATCAGAGCTATTCTGTTCGGGTCACTTAACAGGGAGCACAACTGGATCCTGCAAGCTCGCGTTACTGCCAGCGGCTCCGATGCGCTATGCACAACAACAACATTCCTCTTAATATTAAACCATAAGAAGCTGCCCTTCCTTGCTCTCTCGTCTGTATACAGTCCCGGCTCGACCCATCGCAAAGTTCACAGTGTCACTGCGATTAGGAGTTAACACATACTGTAAGAAAAAACAAACCCTGCACACTGTTTGAAGCTCTGTTTACACTTCTAGTACAGTCTGGTAATGTTCCCACTGCCGCTAATTCTAAAGTGCATGGCTAAAGAAAAGAAAAAAAGTACAAGGTAACTTATAGCAAAATCTCACAACAGATGAAAATCTCAAATGATAACAGATTACACTTGGACCTAATTTAAAACAATGCTTTCTTTTAACAGTATTGGATATTTATAGACTTAAAGCTATTATGTATAGATAAATACTTTTAAAAAATTTGACCAGTCCTGGGAAAAAAAAGGAGAAAAAAAAAGATGGCACTAATATGTTTTGTGGTGTAACGACACACGTTTTCAGATTCAGTACAAATTTTGATTTCGAGGTCATGAGTCAATTCAGTTTTTAATTAATTATGCATTAAAGAGACTAAACCTTTTCAGGCTATTTCACTTGATTAATGGTTGGAGGAGGGCTTTAGACTTAAAATATTCATTATTTCGTAAGAAAAAAGCATCTATACCAAAACCTGACTCCCTCAAATCATCTTGCGACAGTGGTTGAGAATCACTGGTTTAGACAACGGGGGGAAAATGAGAGACCGAGGGAAGAGAACGGGAAGAATATTGACTAAACTTTCGATTCTGTATTTTGATCGTTATACCCCTAATATTAAGAATACATTTCCCAATGAACCCATTGCTCCCTGTTGCAGAGGACGTTGCCATACCCCCTCTCCCATCGTGGCTCTGTTTGCATGGGAGCCAAGTGAAGAGGCAAGATCACAGAAGACGGATAAAAGCAGTTTGGTTTAGAGTTATGCTAACGCAAAATTTTAACTACGCAGTTTGAAAGCAGTTGAGCAGAATTCCCAATAAATCGTATCCGGAGACACACATATCACTACATGGAGGCTACCAAACTCTTCGGTGAAGGTCTACTTTTTCTTTAGGAGATAATTATACCAAGGGATACAAATTGACTCGACTGATATATTGATGTTAAAGTGTCAATATGTTAAAATTCTACTCATAACTGCTTTAAGAGTGTTAGTCCAGTTATAGTCGATTGGTGATGGACAATTAAACCAGACTTTACCTTACATGATAGGAGTGTGACGCTACACTCGGGACACAGTTTCATTTGATACATGATACTGGCTTCACAACTCCATATTATAACTATTTTTCACAAAATTTGAATAAAGAAAATTGATGAGATTTTCTTTCATTTTTAAAATATGTTACGTTATATATTTTCATTCTTATGAAATAGTAAACAACATGTAGTAACATGTTATAGAAGGCACAAAAATGGCTTGGCAATACTATATGGATACACAATCAAAGAAAGCGTTTCACCTTTGTTTTTTGTATTCACTCACAGCTCACTTTTCCCTTTTGTTCTATTGTTTGCCCCTGAACGCCTTTGCCTTTCTTTTTTCACATTGCTGTTTGTAACATGTTACAGCCAATGGCAATAAACAAAAGGTTTTGCTGAGTCTAACATTCTCAGGACAGTTTTGCTGGTATGATTAGAGGTATAATTAAGAAATACTGGATGGGCTGATCTTACCGGATAAACTGCTTGAAAGCTGGCCACAACTACCAAAGCGCATACACACGCAGGCACGCACACACACACACACACACACACACACGCACACTTCCTCTTCCCAGGAGAGCGCAGCCAACCAGTCTCCCAACTGCTCTCTCTTCTCTTCTATAATTAGCCTACTTGAGACAGTGGACAGATTGTTGAGTGCAATTACAGGTGAAAAATAATGCATCTCTGCGAAAACAATGATGTCTTCCCCAAAAAGCAAAATAAACCGGGAGCCAAAACTATCTTGATTATGACACGGAAATGGAAAGAGAGCAGTGAGAGCACACCAGAGCACGCACACACACACAGCTGCACAGCAGGGAGCAGTCCCCTGCTTCACTCCATCTCTCCCCCCTCTTTTCGTGTGTCAACGGTCTGTCAAGACAGCAACTTGACCACCATTTGTTGACAATAACAGGTGAAAAATAATGTTCATCTCTGAAAACAATGGCGGCGGTTTCCCAAAACCAGTCGAGATTCAAAACAAAAGAGAACGAGAGGACAGAAGACAATGTAACATGCAAACACTGCCTCGCATTTATTCAACTGATTTTCATCCAATACTCAGTTTTAGATAATTTATGATCAGTGTGATAAATGGTTCATCACAGCATCTCCATTACACCTCTGGTAAACTAGAGCCAGAGACAGTCTTGCCTCTTGTTAGTGATATAAATATGGAAATATTAAGCATGTTATTTCGCAAGATGTTTTTATTCCCTCCACGATGCATATCGTCAAGATTTTTATGTCGCGGTAGTTCGTGGTTTTATATTTCGTCACATCCCGATTACATGTTTAATTTTATAATATAATCCAACAGGATCAAGATCATTGCCACAAAAAAGATAATATATAATATAAAATAATAAAACTTTAATTTAACAAAAAAAAAAGTTAAAAATCCTTTTACTTCTGAAAGTTTTTTTTTAAGGAAGACAATGGGGGAAGGAAGCAAGTGAGATCAGGTAGGCAGCACCAACTAACCCAGTGACCCTCTGGCGAAGGCCCTCCTCAGAGCACAGGCCAGGCTTCCACTCATCTGCTGGTAGAAGATGGAGTCAGGACAGGGGCAGGCAGTACCTACAGGCCCTGGCCAGCTGCGCTGAGGCCTGGGGAAGCCCACCAGGAACACGGGCAGGGTGAAAAGGGGCAGCAGAGGGGCAGACAGGATGGCAGAGAGGGTCACCACAGCCAGAAGCAGCGGGCAGAGGGAGGCGTTCAGAGCCAGCAGAGTCCCGGCAGACTGCCGGCGCTGCTTCTTCTCTGTCCATGATGTCACCAGCACGGTCAGGGTGAACTTCAGCTTGGCCAGGAACTGGACCGCTCTGTCACTCAGGATGCCCACCTGCGTTAGGCATGCATAGATGGGGGGGGGGGGCAATTCCGAATCAGAATGCATAATACAATCATATTCTGGATACAAGAGTATATCCTGGTTAATGTCTGAAATGGAATGTGATGTTTATATGCATTTTGATTTCTCGTCTACATGAGTAAAGAGAATATTGGGAGTATTACCATGGAAATGGAGCTCACACAAGCCACAAACTCCAATAGTAAAGGTGAGAAAGTGCTTACATGCCTCAGTATCCCAGATAATATTGATATATTTTAGCAATCATATTCAGGTTTCTCATATGTAGGATATGAGCTTATCCCGGCTACTGGAAACAGGATATGTCTTTTAAATGCACCAACTCAGATGGAATACTCCACTGCACAGGGCCACAGAGAATCAATTGGAAAAAAAAGGAGGCTCGGCAGTGGTCAATCAGTATAATTTTCTGGGGATAAGGGCATATTTTCTGGTTCACATGTGATAGCATTACTACGACATTAAGCTCATTTGGGTGAAAAATTCAGACAAAAATTGCACAAGTCCAAACAAATCAGTTCCCATTCATTCATAGTTAACAGAGCAGCTCCAGGCAGTAAACTGGCATAACATTTCAAATTAGACTCTTTGTGAGGGTTATATAAGTTCACAAACCCCCGATTGTAATGTTCTGGGCAATTGTATATGCCTTTTTAAATTAAATAAATAGTATTTCATTTTAAAAAGAGAAAGCAACAGCTATGCATCCCCTTAAGAGATTTCTGAAAAAAAAATTTGTTAAGAGGTCAGCCGCTTATCAAACAAGCACGAAACCATCCGGACCCACAGCGCACCTACGTATAGTCGCAGCCAGTCAGTAAACCTGTGGTTCTCAAATATCGTCTAAGGAGCGGCTCGGCTGCCAGCCGGCCTGTTGGTGCCCTTAATATTTTGCAAGTGAAAGCGGGATAATGCCAGGATGATTTCAGGAGATATAAAGGTACGCGCGAGTCATCACAACTGTCTTGCCATCGTCGCTAGTAGCAACTACATGACCTACACATGCGCACGAACAAATCGTCCATGAGTGACTGAATATCCCCTGAATATCACCGATTCATATTGTGTGTATCTTGTTTTTTCTTTACAGTATCCAGTAAAGAGACAGGAAACAGAATAATGAGATGTGACAGCAGAGCATGGACCTACAGTTTGTAGTTTGCGGTATACGGTATGGCGATGAATAATGAATGCCCTGTGATTCTAAAAATAAGATAAAAACATTTAAAGTTGCTTCCTACCAGAAGAAGCTGGACCCCAGTGCCCAGGTTGTCCCACCCGGGTAGCGGGTTGTCTCCTGCAGCCAGGCGCACTGAGACCACCACCACCATCTGGAGCAGTGCGTCCTCCGAGCTCTGCCACACCTGTACATCAACAGAGCACTGAAATAAACATGACATGGACTTCTAGAGCGAGAAAAAAAGGGGGCTTGCAAACCCCACACTGCAGTAAAAATACATTAAATATATGGAATTACACTAACCAGACAAAATTATGCCAACCTGGAGCACGCAAAAGCATTTAGGAATCGTGCTCCCATTCTGCTTTTTGTCCAATTTAACACATATTTATTAACATGTCTTCACTACATTTTCTTCCTAATTACCAGATTATTAAAAGCTCTGAAGTTGGCAGATGGTTGCCAAAAGAGTTTTGACAGGGTTTTTCCATTGTGACAAATGGCCCCTCTCTATTTTCTGAATGTTTGAAAAGTAAACTCCCTCTTGATTAGGGCTAGATAGAAATATCGATAGAAGTCTTTGGCGATACATCATTATCAGCAAAACGCCACTGATAAAGCACCGGTAGAATTCCTCACAACAATAGCAAGATAAATGCATAACCCTGTGATGTGTATAAACAGTTGCGGTGTGGGATGGCTTGATTTTAAGCAGCCCCACCTGTCCTGGATCAAGCTAATTAGACCTGGGAGCAGGCGTGGCTGCATGCCTGTTGTGCATCAAGGAATTGATGCACATAGGTTAAATCAGCCATCCCCACACACTAGGAGAGAGCCTTCTGATGTGTCAGCATTTTCCATCTGCTCAGGCTTGTTAACATCTTGCAATTCTCTCTCATCAATAAAATGGGCTGTTTTGAACCATCTTTCCTTGTGTATCTGTGCCGGAGGGCCATGTAAAAAGCCACTTATGTGGCATGTGGCAGGGTGAACTGTCACAACAGTGTTCCATGCCTATTTTTTTTTATCTTTGTTTGAAAGATGTGATGATATATCTAGCATTGTTCTTGTTTTAGGCATATGGTTGTATATTTGGTGACACAGAAATAATTTTCTTCTTTGTCTGAGATTGAAGCAAAATAAAAATGTGCTTTTAGTTCAATCTTTACCCATTTGTCCAACTTAAACTAGACATGTGCTGTTGGTGTACGACAGCGGGTATATTCCTCAATGGCCCAGATTCTCAATCCACCATTTGACCGTGTCCCTAATCCGAGCCGTTGAGGAGTAGTTCATGTTTTTAGTTTTATGAGAATATCGCCACCATGAGACCAGATGACTCAGAACTTCATAGGCCTCCTTGCTGTTGTAAGGTAAACATTTTGCCACCACAAGTTTGGTGGAAACTGGACAGTGCGTTCACAAGTAACAAATCACTTCCTGTTTATCATTCATTTTTCTGAAATGTGATTGGCTCTGGCAATCATACGGTTTGGGCTATCAATTATCTAAATGACACATATAAAGATGTTAGTCCCACGATTCCACACAGCAAGTTTGGTGAGAATCAGGTGAACAGGCTAGGGGGAATGGGGGGGGGGGAAAGATAGAAATTCCAATATGGCAGACTTCATAGGTCCTTATGAGAAAATGTGTTGTCCATGAGTAGACATATCTCTGGATATCAGTTTCATGATTGTATGACTAACGCATCAGGAGATACACTAATTTGAAAACTGAAAGTTTGGCCCAATGGTGGCGCTAGCGGAAAGGTAGTAAAAGTAATATCCCTAACATAATAAGGGATATTTGCAACAGTTAACAAAATGTTTCCTTTTCATACAAAAAAAAGAACAAAAGTCATTATTATCATAATCCTTTCTTTTTTTTTAAGTACATCAGATCATTTTTAAATCTAATTTTAATTTATTTTTCAGCACCTCTTTCTTCCCATTTTCCACTGATGTAGCGCACACACTCATTATTCCCCTCCCTGGCGTTCGCTGAGTAGTCGACAGGGGGCACTCCGCCCCCCTAGGCTGACTACTCTGGAAAGGCTCCTCCGATCGTTGTTGGCAAATCCACAATAATGAGCTGACACGTTTTTCTACTCTACGACCAATGTGCTCTGCCATATTATGATCTAGCCCATTTACTAATTAGCACACATATTTTACATTACCCCTGATCATTTTCCTGAGCGTAGCTTACTTTTTTAGATCTCCTGGTTACGCTAACAAAAAGGTCACTCCTTACAAAACACGTTTCTCCCTCTCTCTGCATATGCACTTCCTTGTTTATATCAGCAAGCTCACCGCTTTCCGTAGTGCCTTTCTGGTCCGACGCACATCGAAAGAGGTGACATTTTTGTTAGCACAACCAGGAGATAAAATGAAGGTAGGTGCATCACCATACCCGTGTGGTCATTTAAGGTACCCACATGGGTATGTGAGAAAGTTGTATGACGAGACAAGAGTTGCTTATTAGGGTCCCCACGTGGGTATGTTTACGAGTAGTAGCCAATCACCATCCTTGTCCAGCAGGTGAATATTTTCAACTACTCTGCGAAACCCAAGGAATGACTCTCTCTCCCCCCCCACCCTAAAGTTAAAAAAACTTTTACAAACTGTGCATTTGATTAGGTAAGCAAGTGTTCCTGGCTCCAAATAACAGGAGTACCTATGTCATTTCCCCAGCACCTAAATAACATTTCAGACTGCCAAATGCATACCAGGACAACGTAAAATGTATTTTCCATAATATGTGTCCTTCCATTGTGCTATACATCTTCTATATAGAGAATATTGTGTATGCATGCTATGGACATGTTTATACTGAAGTATGTAACAGAATCTGTGTGTACCACTCTGAAGGCCCGTGTGAATCCAACACTGAGCGAAGCTGTGTGGAGATGCTGCAAACAGTTGTCCATGGATAGGAAAGCAATCATTGCGAATGGAGATACTGTAAATTGAAACACACAGAATTGAGTGCAAAAGAACAACACACGTACGCATACATTGCACATACATGCTACTGTTGCACTCCTTTTTCCAAAATCAAATATCTCGATCAGAGGGATAGGCGGAGAAAGCCAGAGACTCAAACCAACCATCGAAGAAAAACTCACCAAGGTTAAGGAGGACCCTCCTGATTGCCGCAGCGATGTGAAGACCTCTGTTCCTCTGCTTGAACAGCTGCACATTGGACATTCCTCTTGGGTACAGGGGGTTGAGGAACACTCCTCCAAACACGTAGGCCCCCTGGATCTCTCTGAGACCCCAGCACAGGATGAAGAGGATGAGGAGGAGGTAGCTGACAGGAGCCTGGGGTCCTCTGACCAAGTTCTGCGGTTGAGCTGGACTCAGGAAGTGATGCAACAGACCTGCCTCTGCCGTGGCCCCCAGGAGCAGGCACAAATACAGCAGAAGCTCCCTGGAGCCCAGATGCCAGCCAAAGGAACTGGGAGGAGCTGGCGATGACCCCCTACGCCACCCACTGTCCCCGCAGACCGTCCTAGACCCGCTACAGTGTGCGCCGACCTGGCTGAGGTCCAGACTCAGCAGAAAGCCCATGGAGATGGAGAAGAGAACCACACCCAGTGTGGAGGGGATGAAGTAATTACATACAGCTACGCCAACGGACACAGCAAACATCAGCAGCAGCCTGCAGGACAGAGTACACACAGACACAATCAGAGGGGCTCGACGAGGCACATGAAAGAACCGCTGAGTCTTATTCCAAAACATTTCTCCTATAGGTTCCTCACATTTGTTGTTTTCATGAGGGATGAAGCACGCCTCTACGCTGACATGTAATCTTTATTCTAATTAAAATTGTGACATTTTAATGTCACTTGGACCTTCATCAGTCTGTTACTTTTTAATGGAGTCACGCGTCATCCCTCATGGTATTTAAATAGCACCTCTTTCTTTTTTTTTGCAGACTTTTTTGTTTTTGTTTGTTTTTACATGTTTTTCTACAAAGCTACTTCGATGATAAAAGCAGTCATAATATACTGTACCTCACAAGTAATGTGCATAGCCATAGTTTCAAGGAAAATAAATTAAAATGTTAGATTTTAATCAAAATTTGAAAAAATAGAAAAAGGAATCTATTTGGAAAAAGAAAATTTGCATTTCACATCAATACTGTATGAACAATTCACACATAAGGCCAACTGTTCCTGTAAACAGAAGTGTTGTCTGTTACTATGCAGCAATGTTGATACAGTAAAGTAGTGTAGTCTACTTTTATTTCTCAAATATTAACAAACAAGAAACACCGGGTGTGTTTACATGCACATTAATATTCCAATATTATTCTGGATACTCAAGAGTATTATGTATTATGTATAATAGTAATGCCATATACTATTTACAATAGTCAAGGTAAACCAGGGTAAACCCACATCGCAACTATGAGAAACCTGAAAATGATCACTGGGATATGCTGATATTAGCCTGGACACTGAAGCATGTAAACACCTTATGTTTACTGTTGGGTTTCGTGGTCTGTTTAAGTTCCGTTTCCATGGTAATACTCACAATATTCCATTAACTCATGTATACAGGCATATTGGTAATAATGAGGATATGAAAATGCATATAAGCACTTAAACCCATCTGAGACTTTAATCAGGATATTAAAGGTGCACCGGGTAGTTTTTTTGGGGGGGAACTAACCTCTGAAAAGTCAAAATAAAGTATGCTATATCTTTAGTATTGAATATCTAAAGATAAAAATTTGAACCCTGGAGCACTGTGTGAAACTAGAAATGATCTGTTTGGCTGTGGTGCACCTACCCTCCCACCACCTTTACCATACAAAGAAGCATCCTCTAAGCACAATGTCGATTCACTTTGTAGGGAGTTCACTCACTGCTCATAGAACGTGAGAAAAACTGAGCATGACCAGGTGGTGCTACTTCATAAGCATAAAACACTATTTTCAGGTAACTGTGTCTCAAATAAATAAACAGAAATGTCAAACGGTACACTGTGGTTGTTACCTTGGTGTTCTTCTTTTTAACTTAGCTAATGTTATAAAAACGTTATTTCATTGCGACCATTGCTAGTGACAACAGTTTTGAGCTGCTCCATTCTGACTCCTATCTAGGTCTGAAAATCTATGCTCACCTTTCTCTGTTTCACTTCATTTCCACAGTTTGGACCAATCAGCATTGATTTAGTGAACACATGACTTGTATCTAGACAACTGAGGCTTTCAATTCGTGAATGGCCAGTTCACCGGTGTAAAGATAATTTTTTTCTGTGGGGAAAAAGGCGACTTTTGGACTTTAAGGAATGAAAACTGTCATGGATCATCTCTGGTCAATGTGTACATGGAAATTCAACTCGTTTTCTGTGCATTTCCATATATAAATTGTCATAGGTTTGTTTTATATTTCGCGGATTTAAACTAGAAAAGACCCATGTCTGCCCCTTTCAGTACTAGCTTACTGTCACTCTGCCCCGCTGGAAAGTCAGACAGACCTTGCTATACAGCTGTGGTCAGTGACTGATGGGGATACGAGAGAGATTTAAGATGTGATCTTTATCTGGTAATGTAGTGTTATGTTAAAAACCTGTTGTAAGCCTACTAGCTAAGTAGAGGTTAGCTTGATGTGTTTGACTTGTGCCATTTTTTGCTGGTAGAATTCTACACATCAGCGACCATGTTCAATGACCATTCTTAATGGTAAAGATTTCACAAATGCTGCACAAAAATTCTCAAGATTTTCTACAGTTCTCCTTTATTCAGTAAACCTATTTTTATTGACATTAGGTGAAAAGATAAATATGTGAGTGAACTCCCTCCACTTTGTTTCAAAGGGTGATTTTTGGGGATTTGTGTTGAGTTTATAAACAATATTCAAGCATTTATAACTAGTTATTGTAGAGGTGATTTCTGTCTTCTCAAAACTACTCAGTGCAACTTTAACTACTATCCTGAATATCAATGTAAATGTAAATACACTCACTGATACACTTTAAACTGATTAGACACCAGATCCGGTAATGAGACCAAAATGACCCCCACCTGAGGTTGCTGGACATGGGTGAGCCTCCCAAGCCGAACACCAGAGCCTGCTCCATGCCCCAGAGGAGCAGGGCATCTAGAGGAGAGAGCATACCCAATGCCCACAGCAGAGGAAGGAGGAGGAACACCACATGGAGCACCTGACTGGCCAGCTGGAGCTCAGGAACGGGACCTGTAAACCTGAATGACAATGTGGATGGAAGACAAGTTGATATGCTCATATTTTACCTGTTGTTTTTAGACTGTGGAATACAGTGGCTTGCTATATACAAGATGATTTTTCAGTAATCAGACAACCAGTTTGTTGTTGCTCACCTGTCAGCCAGGTCCACAGCGATGAAAGTGAAGATGTAGAGGGGACGGGTGAGAGGGGTGATCTCATAGGTGTCCTGTGCCTGGAATGTGGCTGTCTCCGTGGCGGTGTTGACAATGAGGGAGTACTCCGCTATGCACAGGGTCACCCAACTCAGGACAAACACCACCAGGGATACACCAATGCTGCCATAGAGAGCAGTCAGTCTGCCAAGGAACACATACCATGTCCCAAAGCCACAAAGTGCCCCAGCTAGAACTGTATGCAGCACCACATTCAGGCCAAACCTCTTCCCGGGTGCAATGAACCTGACAGTCTCTGGTCCCACGCAGTTGGTGAATTCCACCTCCTCCTCATCAGCCAGGATGTTGGGCGCCCCCAGCCTCTCCACAGTGCCACTCCTCCGGGTAGCGTACAGCGCCAGGGCCTGGACACCCACTGCAGCCACGAACATGAGCATACCAGAGAGCACTGCGGCATAGAGCTCCTGGAGCAGCTGCAGCTGGCACAGCAGGGTACCAATGCCCCCGAACAGCCATGGTGTCAAAAACAAGACCGCCTGGTTGACGTAAACGTAAGGTGGGGCGCAGTAGCCCAATTTGAAGCGTGGACCCCCCAACACGGTCTGAGGGAAGCGCTTCCAGAAGAACTCCTGCTTGTACTCATTGAGCAGGGGCACGTCTGGCCCCATTCTGACCATGCCCAAGGGGGTGGCCGGTCATCTCCCCACAGCCAAAGGACGGATCCCAGACATTCTCCTGCACACAATAAGTCTGTAAATGAAACACCAACTTCCGTTATATCGGACACATAACCTACTTCCTACATTATTATTACAAAATACTATGAGTAACGTTAGCCTAGTTTAAAGTTAGTACCTATGACTGCATTTATGGTTGTAGTGATTATAGTATAACATTACTCTACTTATAGTGTGGAACTATTGGCTTCTGTAAATCTTGTACAGCCAGTATGAGGCATGTTGTGGTAACTGTGATATCGCTTAGCTGCAAGACGACGCAACTGTAAAGTTGCCATGATAACACCACACACAAGTAATCATGGTTTGTTGACAAGCTAATTAGATTAGCTGACGTTAGCCATCATCACTGGCTCACTTCAAATTATGGTAAAATAGCTTTTTAATCTATCCTAAAATAAACAAACCAATTGCAGGCAAGTTGAAGTTAACGTTATTTATCGACAACAGTGATTCTCTTCTTGTGTCCCTCTGTGTTTACCTTTACGGCTCTGGCTAAAGATAACCGTTAGCTACGTTATCTTGCTAGCTAGCCAGCCAGCTACCAAGTGTTGCCAGCTTGGCTAACGGTAGCTTGCTGCTAGAACATAATAGTAGCCATTTCGGGAGGAACGAACTTACCTATAACAGTAAAACTGCCATTTGGAAAATATGTCTTGTTGTACCTATTGTAATATTTGCAATATTATCAGAAATAGAAGAAAACCACAAGCATTTAGCTGCCAGTATCCGCTAGCTAACATTAGCTAGCAAGCCAGAGCAACAACAAGATGATGCACTGATATATTGTGACCAATAAGATTCGAGAGAGGGGGACGGCAAATGTGTTCGTTGGTCATAAACTTGCTTACTCCGCCCACTACAATATTCATCCCCGCCCCTTTATATAGTTCTATTTTAACAACACACACACATACACTCCCGCTCCCTCTCTTTCTTTATTCTACTAGGCCCACCATGTGCCACACAAACACACACACACGCACACTCTGCTCCAAGCCTACCATGGGCTGCAAGAAAATGACAAGCGATAAACCACCATGAACAAAGTATTTGGGTATTTGCAAGCAAGACATTTAGCACTTTAACTTGAAAGGTTTATAGGGAAACACAGACACATAAGACAAACATAAACAACAATGCACTCAAGGAGCACCAAATGAGTGACGATGATACTATTTACATGAGTACATAATGCCTTGAAGTCCAGGGTTTTAAAGGGGCAGGTCACCCCCCAAAAAAGTCCCCCTTACCCAGAGAGCTATCTATCCACACAGATAGTTTTGGTGATTCGCCTAGCTTTGGAGATATGTGGTGTAGAGCTGACTGCCATAACTCCAACACAATGGAGCTAAATGGCACTTGGTTTGTGGTTATCTTGAGTAACCAGGTCATGATTTCTCAATTTTTCAAGGGACATTGCTTTAGATTTTTTCAAATATATTTTTTTGGTGCTTTGAGCACGACAGACTGAGTGCCATTCAGCTCCATTGTATTGGAGTGGCGGCAGACATCTCTACAGCAGACATCACACTGAAACTATCTGGATGGATAGATAGCACTCCAAGTAAGAGAAAGCATATGTTTTTTTGAATTTTGGGAGAACTGTCCCTTTAAGGGACCAAAATAAGATATAGTCTCACTTACTATGGGCCCTCTGGGCTCATGATTACTCTTGTAATGTTGGGACCTGTAGGGCTGCACTGTTTAAAATGGAACCTCTTTTCCTCCAACCCATTTTTGTTTATAGCCCAGGCTGTAAGTTATGGTAGTCAATAGGCTATTGGCCTATAAAATGGGTTTAAATGCCTCTTCTTCAGTACTGGAATAATTCCAAAAGTCAGGAACTGAATTTTTCAGTATTAAAGTCTGTAAAAATGTCAAGATGATAGGGAGAGCAATACTCTATTCATCCCCAGGCATGAATCAATACATTTAATTGTTGAAAGGAGGGATTGCTGCTATATGTATACTAGCGCTGCCTCTTCTTAGCCAATTAGTCCATTAATTGGTTAGTTTGGTCTCAGGTGACCAAGACTTAGTTAGTCAATTAGTTGTTTTTAATGCTTTTTTATTTATTAGTTATTAGTTAGTTAAGCACCAAATGTGAAGGACATTCTGCATGATTGCATGAAGAAACAGCATTTTACAGATTTGTTGATCAAATCAACTAATCGATTAGTCGACCTAGTCCTATGACTCTTAGTCGACTAAGAATGTCTTTATTTGAGTACAACCCTAATTGCCACACTTTACAGTAAAAGCTGACTATACGTTATTGTGATGAAGAGTTGAGTATTTGAAGAACAATCTGTGTCATCAGTAAACAAGTCCTTCAGGTACAGTGTAATGAAATGAGAGACGTGACCCCTTGTCTTTTAGTACAAAAATAGACAAGACACATTTAAAATGGTATTTTGCAGGCCTACGTGTCCCCACATTACAAGATTAACATTGATTTTGATTTAATCCTCAATTGCTCTCTGTGATAACCTCAGTTTATTTTTTGACTTTTATTCCACGACTGAAGAAGATAAAATTAGAATCGTAGAAATTACATTGTCTTTTAGGCCAATAGTCTATTGGCTACTACAACTTACAGCCTGGGTTGTAACCAAAAATATGAGTGGAATGAAAAACACGGATATTGTTTGTTTGTTGTTTTTTTTTACCCCCATGGATAACAAAAGGATTTACCACCACGGCTTGCTTTCTCCAGCACAATGAAAAGAACATCTCTTTGCAATTATAATTACATCAAATGACACGCCACATGTGGGTTGTTTGTGTCTCTTATCCCAAGTCAGTTTTCACCTTGGCACTTAGCAGTATCTTTAAACCCTGAAGCTTATATGCTTAGGGCTACGACATAGGATTAGTAGTATTAATATTACACTCCAACTCCTTCTTATCATCTTTTTTTGATACAAAAGAGCAAAATAGATTATTTTATTATTTCAATATAATGAAAGTGATTGTGGTTTATCTGTCTCCTCCACTCCCTTGATGCTGATCTGCTTTGAGCGAGAGTGAGTGAAGAGGCAAAGAGGCAAATCACGAAGTGATCAAGACTAAAAGGCTACAGTATCAACACAAAGAAAGATAATAATCTGGAGCAAAGGAGATTAAAGTTGTTGTTGCTGTTGTTGTTGTTGTTGTTGTTGTTGTTGTTGTTGTTGTCCTTGGCTGGGACTGAGAGGATAAAGGTGGAGAGGAGGGTTATACTCCTTTGTCATCTTGAAAAAAGCAATCTCCGCCCCAATGTAAGACACAATAAACAACAACAAATAAAGCCTCGGCAGTCACGACAACCTATATTACACCCTGTAATCCTCCCACTGTACCACTCACATACACCCTCGCTGCATTTGTTTTTGAGATTGTTTGGAGTAGGATATCCCTTTGAAATGAGGCTTAAGGGTCAAGAAAGGAGCAGCAAACCCACACACAAAATGTAATGCTGTGGAGTGAAAATGCCTACATCACAGAGGGCATGGAGGATAGAGTGGGAGAGGGCCCACTAAAAATCTATTTCTAATATAGGCCTATTACCTGAGCAATGTGTATATCAGTCTATTGTTTGGATTTGAAAACTAGTCAATCATAAGTAGGGACAGAACAGGTGTTTTGTAGTAATTGTTACTGTGTTATCTTAAACCTATTTCTGTTTTGTATGATTGCAATAATGTGAGGAATCATGCACAAGCTAAGAAACGAATAGCACTTCACTTTTGATGCTTCCACAAGGCTCAGCCGGCATCCCTGAATAGAATGTCTACACAAAATCAGAGTATTTTTTTCCCTTTTCATTCTAATTATCACTCTCACTCACTCCTTTTCTTTCTCTCCCTTTCCTCTTTTTTATTCCAGGGGGACAGACAGGAAACAAATTACAGGAAAATGACAAGTGACAACAATAACTCAATGACAGTTTTTAGAGAGGGAATATAGCAAGATTGCTTTTGAATAGAGTATTTACTTGTGGGGCTACAAAACAGTCTTGGAACATAATATGTACCCTTTGAAAACAAAATCATTTGTATTTTGATGATGATGACCCATACTTGGTTGCCATCATCATCCAAAAGACCATTTCATTTTCACAATAGTCATTCTATTGAGGGTGACTGATGTTGTTGTTGTAATTCTAACCTCTTCGGTAAACACTTCTAAAAGTTAATGCAAGCTGCTAGATGTGTAATGGAAGTGTGGTCTGTTGTTGTTCATTTATTACAAATATGTAATGCCTGGATAAGCAATGTACAAGATACAGCATATCATCTTTGTTTGGTGATTGGCCTCAAACATCAATCAATATCCGCATCCCTCTCATTTCACCCCC
>OMKL01000786.1:0-10290 GCA_900302295.1 Parasudis fraserbrunneri
CCTTGTTGTTTCAATTTCCCTTTACACCTCTTGTCCAGTAGGTAGTGCTAGCAACCCACTGTATCTGATTCCTATAGTACCATGAGAAGCTGGTCTTGATTCCTGCCACTAGACCTCTAATAAAAGCCCCTTGTTATGTGTCTCATTTTGGTTTACCTCCAGCTGATGCTAATTTGAGTGTACAGTAATATGCTGCAGCTCTTGGTGCATATTCTACACTGGCTGAACTATACGGATAATAGCTTATGGTTACCCCTTCCTTTGTCAATATGAGATTCTCAAGACATGATCACATTTTATTGTCAATATCACAACACTAGATAAGATGAATTAAATAGCCCCTGGTAGGATATCCTTGTTAACTCAGTGGGAGTGCAGATGCATGGATGCATATGGCCTTGAGTTCAAGCACACAGATCATTCTTTCATTGGGGAGAATAATTTAAGATATAATGGAAAAGCAATGCACAGCAAGGACTATTGTGAGGTGTTGATCACTGGAAGTAGACTTGGAAAAAGGAAAAAAGTGTTGCTCCGTATGCATTTATCTTTTTATTAGATTATGTTTCGGCCCTCCGGTCTCTTGAAGATCTCAGAAATGTCATCTGATAAAATGAGAAATGTGCAGCAAAAACTGTAACAGCCATTGGTAAGGTTTGAGCTTCGTCAGTGCATGGAACAATCATACGAGATATGCCTATTGTAACAGTTGCATGGGGTGCATTTTTTTTAATTTTTTTTTATTTGAGTGCTGACCTGTTGAGGGTTCTAATATCATGATGTATTGAATGCAAGCCTGTTCCATCAGCTAAGAATGGCACCATGGACACACAGGGTATGGTCACCAGTGATGCAGTGGTAAAATAAAAAAAAATTGGTAAATTATGAACTCCAGCCGATGATCACAGTGACGCCAATAATCACCAATATACAAAAAAAAACCTAGACTTTTTCAGAATAGCATTATTTCCTGAAAAAGACCATATTTTAATGTAACTTGCATCAATATGATACTACTTACTGACTATAATCAATAATATGAATTTTTATTATGAAGATTTATACCAGCTTTAAAAGATGGATAACCTATATTACATGGATAAAAAGGTGGGTGAATTGAATTTAGGTGAATTAATGTACTCTGCACTACATTCCTGGTTACAGAGTACACGTATACAAGAAGACCAGCTCTAACAACCCTCTACCTGTGAAGAGGGTTATCTATTCCATAGCCTACTCCAGTATGAAAAACATGCACCATGAGAAGATTTATGAACGTTTATGTTAATTTGAAAGAATGACTGCCAGGGGAAGGAAAGACCAGAAATATATCAGAAAATCATAAATGCACACTTCCAGAGCCATCAGAACCCTTGCCTGTATGAAGACTTTGTGTTGGAGTTTGTGTTGTGGCAAGATTGGCATGAAATTGTCCTCTAATGTACAGTTACTCTGATGTAAGTTTTAGGTTTTCAGATACATCACAGCCAAGTAAGATGTTTATTACATTTTAGTCTTTTCTTCCCATCCCCGAGACATAAATAAAATGCAATAGGCTTCTAACTGAATAACTGAAACTTTTAATAAGCATCCTTCATTTTTCCCCACTTAAAGGGTTTTTCTTCTTCATTTTTTTCATAGCATGAGAATATTTCATTGTCCCCCGAGTTACTAAAGTATGACTGATGAGGATATTGCTTTCTATTTAACAGAGATTTAATAACAGAGGTATAATATCAGGCATAAGCTACGGTACATTGTGAGCCCACCCTGTGATCAGGAGGTGGGGAAATGGATCTTAAACTATGGGTCAGGACCCAAAATGGGTCACGCGCCTTCTTCTAGTGGGTTCCCACATGACAACAGTATAATATGTTTGTGATACGTTACAATGAGCCTGGGACCCACAAAAAGAAAAGAAATGTTTAATTTGAGTCCCTGACTTGAAAAGTTTAAGAAACCATGGATTAAACCATTGGGTTTTGATGTATGTTTTTACTGAATGATAATGGGGTTGTTAGTGAAGGAAATCAAACAATCTTCATTTACAAATGAAGTCTCTTGCGTAAAGGCACCTCAACACATGGGCTACACAGTGCCAGCAGGGGGAGCACATGGCTCCAAGATTGTCCTAACAGTAGGCTAAGTCCAAGAGTATAGTATTTTCTCTGACCAAGTGAAATAAATGATATGGCAAAAGAGCACCTCCAAAACAAAACAGTTTGTCACTGCATTATATTTGATTAGGTAAGGTGTTTGTCAGACAAAATAGATTTATATGCCAATATTCCCAAGACTAACAGTGAGCAGAAATCTGAACCGATGTCATGAAATCCTTGGGAAAGTTTATGAAGTCCTCTTTTCCCACTTTTGATCTGGTCTCATGTAAATGTATCACGTGATGATATCACAACTGACAATTTATGCATGCTCGGCTTATACCCTAGGGCCATTATATAGGTTAGTGTCCATATATCAAATATACCTTTACTTGTTTCCATAAACATGAATCTACATGGTCAAACTCTCTCCATCATTGCTGATCAGATTGTACATTGCCAAAATCCATAGGCTACCTCCATCTAAACAGAAATCCAAATATTCTAGGCCAACCACAGTATGTGAAATGTGCTAAACTATGTGAATTAAGCTATAATCGGCTACAGGTACCCTATGATGTCTAGGGTATATGTATTGCAAATATAATATGAAAAATGTGTTTATGTCAGACTTTATATGTCATTGTATCTGATCCCTTTGCAATACAACAGCTAGGATAAACTATTGTTTGTCCTTTCTATTATTAATATTCCCTATTCTAGAAATCTGATCTTAAAATTACAAAGAATAGGTTAGATAAAGCTCATTAAATTAGATATCCCATTTGCATACAAATATACATGAAGTGGCATTCAAGAACAAAAGCATTTTTAAAAATGATAATAATAATGATAATAATAATAATAATAATAAAAAGGTGCATGCAACACAATTAAATTTTCCTTCTTTTTCTTTCTGTGTTTTTTCTTCTTTTATTTTTACATGTGCCTAATGGCACGGTCTATAATAAATAGCCTAAAAGTAGTGTAATTCCATGAACTCCACTAATCTACACATTATCTCCTTCCTTTTTCCAGACGGTATTGATCACCCCCTTACGTCAGTATTGATAACTTTGCCAAACCAAAATCAAGTGCAATTGTCCAGTTAATGTTCGGGACAGACGCATGGATACAGTTTGCCTTTACTTTTGAAAACCAGGGGACTCACGAAAATATCGCTTTTCCCTCTACCAAACATGTTGGTAGACTTGCTTAACATATCAGTGTGGGCTCTCGTGTAGGTCTATTCATTACTTTTTTTTCTTTTTTTCTTTTCTTTTTTTTCTTTTTTTTAACTACGACCCGTAATCGTAAACGTTGTTTAACGAGGGGAATCCAGCCCACATATTTATTGCAGCCGCTGAAAAAATCTCTTCAATATCCCCCAAGATGGCCGCCGATGTAGGATCGATGTTTCAATATTGGAAGAAATTTGATCTACGGCGGCTTCAGGTTAGTGTTATCCTTACCTTTCTCTACATATCTTTTAGTAGTATGTCATGTACTTTAAACTGGTATGAAATATCTTATCGCGGACCAATTTAAAACGAAACCGGCGGTGTTGCATTGATAGTTATTAGAAATTGATCCTCTTCTGCCTTTGTTCAGTTCAATCATTGATCAGCGATGGAGCGACCATAGAGTAGCACAGGCGCTCTGTAGCCTCCGCTCTGCGCTCACCAGTGGGATCAGCACCGCGGACAGCACAAATTTTTATATGATTCTGTTTTTTATAGCGAGCATCACCAGTGTAAATGTACGGAAACTTTTAATGCGCTCGTGATTCTTGGTTCTTGGACGTAACTTTTTACCAGCTTAATGTTTTATGCCATTTGTGTCGACGACCGCTTGCATGGCTGCTGCATGCACTGCTTCCGATACGTTTTATTCATGTGATTATACATTTAAGGATCTTATTATGTGTGCATGTAGGAAACTTTAACGACTATTTGTGAATCGGAAAGTTTTTTGTTGACATTAGTCGTTCTGTTCGACATTTAATTGAATTGTTGGCATTTTTCTTTTGGGAGGCTATAGTTTCAATTAGAAACGTCAGCATTTGTTTTGATATTTCAGCATTTAGTTTTTAACTGAGTGGGGTATTCAGTTGCAGCCTATGGCTTTTTACATTGATGTCAGGTAGCTATAGCCTAATATTCAGGATTTCATTGCACAAAATTGTCACTACGACTCTTGCAGTTTTATAGAAATGTGGCAGGTGAGCAATTTGTTTCATAGTCCAACGTTACCTATAGCTCCTTAAAACAACACGTTAGCTTATAGCCTTGGTTAGCTTATGGTTTGAAAGTTGGCATTATAAACCACAACATTGACAGGCTATAGGCTGTATTCTTCGAGCCAAACGGTTCTCTGTGTGTGCATGAAATAAGGTTGGAAAACCTAAACGTTTTTTCAGTGTTCACCCCCCAAATACCCCCCTCTTCTCTCTGTCTCTCTCAAGCCGCATTGGGCTATTCGGGCAAGGGCTGTGTAATTGTATTCCCCGCTAATGTTTGTAAATCAGCCTCGGCCAGCGCAAGGGCACTGTCTCTGCTGTATGATTGATGTTCTGTAACATGAGAAATGACAGGAGCATGGCAATCCAGGTCCCGCGGAAAAGCCTGCCGAGAAGGAATCAGATCTGTTCTCGGTTGTCTTGTGTGGCCGAATGTTATTCTACCTCCCAGTCGCTGGACTAGTCATTCAGTAGGGGATCCAAAGGGCGAGTGGAGCTATTGTTGTGCATGTCCGTCGGGGTTCATTTCGTATCTTGCCTGTTATAAAATCGCAGGCTTACGCATCAAGGTCTTATACCTGCTTTATCCAGAGCCATATATGCAGCATATATGACAAATGCATGGCTTCAGAGTTTTTTTTCTAGATGAAATTGAATAGCCTCAGAAGAACTAAACAGAGCTGCCCCCAAGGTTTGCTAAACCAGGATAAAATAAGATGTCAATTAGTTGCAAGATAGGGTGCTCAATATCAAAATATGTAGGCTACGAATGTAGTGTGAATACAAACTTTTGGTAATCACTGAAAATTAGATTGCCTGCTTACACAGTTGTATTATACATATATCAGTGACTTTGGTGGTCTTGAAAGCGAATGATCAATATCAAACTGGTTCATGCCAACTGGAGAAAGAGAGACAATACACCTACAAATGCATATCACATTCTTCCTCTGCCCAAAGTGTACTTCTTTCACCCTTAATCCTCCGATGTAACACTGGCACAAAGCACAATGAAAACAAAAATCATATTTCTTTACTGACAGTTGAGCAACACTGGGAAATATTCTAAGCCTATTGCTACCAATATGCCAGTAGCCTATCCTATGTGATTTCCCTTTCTGAACAGTAATGTATTATACATCTATTCATTCATCTATCTCTTTTTCAGGCATGGTTGAAGCACATTTAATCCTGCATAACATAATCACAATAGTTTTACTATCTAGCTTGCAGAACACTATATTCACCATACGTGGGCTTTATTATTTATTTTAGCAATTCACACAAATATTTATTTCTCATTACAAGTTAAATTTATCAATAACCATAAACAGACTGTGCAAGTATCGAATACTTGTGTAGTATATTTGTGCCTTAGAGTTGGATGAGATGAATAATTCTCCTCCAGCCTGATGAAAAGAGGGCAGAAAAAGTGAGAGCACGGAGGTGGAGTGACCTTGGTTCCTGCTGGCTGCAGGTCACACGGCCATTGCCGTGGTAATCATTCACACCAGCCAGATGGCATTTCCGTGGGCGACCATGAAAAGGACGGGTCAGGGGCTGTCCTGCCAGGCCCAAAAACAACTCCGGGCCAGTAGGGTACCAGGAGATTGTTTCAACACTAAGGTGATGAGAGGGTGTGCTGCTCAACCTATATGCAGGTGCAATGATATTACTAATTTCATCTATTGAAGCTACTGTCTAAGTAGTATCAGTCAGAAATGTGAGGGTTTGTCAGATTAAATCACCCACTGATTCCCGACAGTATTTGAAAGTGAGGATTTGCAAGGATTCTATCATAAAGCCTAGCTTACAACTTTTTTCCCTTTTAGATTTTCATGGGTGAGTGCACTAACTTGGGCTCCATGCCTTCACCGAGTTGGTAGATTAATCCTTCTGTTGTTTTAGTGATGTCGCAACGCTGTGCTCATACGGCGTAATAATGCTCAGCTTATTTGTTACCATTTCTTAGCCTTGTTTCCACACTCTTGTCCACGAATCTGAGAAGCAGTGAGGTTTTAGATCAGGAACAAAAGCCTGTGATTGTACTACATTTAGCATGACTCAGTTGCTCTGGTGTCAGCTCTAATCCACACACAGAGACAACAGTATTGCCAAACAGTGAAATTGCTTTGCAGCCTGTGAGGCTGGCTGCCTCTGCTGCCAGCCTGCTCTCTGTGCCGTTTGCCAGCATCTCCCGCCCCCCTATACCCAACCCTGCAATCTTAAATTGGCTGTGAAAATCACTCTCTGTCTCCTTTTCATTCATGCTTTCATATATTTCTGTTGATACCGTTTATGTCACATGCGTCTGTATAATCTCATTGTACTGTAGAATAAGTAAGTCCACAGCTCTGTGTGCTCTGTAGGCCCATTATGTCTCACAGCATCTGTGTTATTTTAATTACAAGCAGAAATAGATACAAAAAAAGCTGTGAAGTTGACCTCAGATTGCCTTCACCATGGGGCTATATGCTCATTATTTCATTTTTCTAGACCTGTCTTCTGGTGTCAGACCTTTTCCAATATTCAATGGATTAACGTTAAGCACACTTTTAAATGCATCCTAGAGAATAAGCTGCCCGATCATCATCACATGTTTGAGTCTCACATATGGGCTGCCATATAAACATTTTTTTTTTTAAACATGCTTTCATACTATACTGCCACTGTGAATGGATGGGTGGGGCATGTCTGTCTGTCACGGTCCCATTTCCTTTAAGTTACCCCTTTTTTCCTCTGACAGTGACAACAAAGAAAATCAGAAAGAGGGAAGCTTTTTACAGGACTATCTGGAGGTAAATTGAGATGTGAAATCCAGGAGCCATAACCCTGGTACATAAAACGCGAGAACATTAGAGAGAGAGAGAGAGAGAGAGAGAGGGGAGTGAAACAGACTTCAGCATTAAGCTGGTTAACCTCTCTGTGTAGCATTAGTGGTAGAGACTTCAAAGCAGATGCTTCAACGTTGGGAGCAGAATGACAAATGGGTTTAGAGACAGTTACCGTGAGCATTCTCAGAGAAAAGACTAGGCCTGTCATTAATGTCAGCTTAATCACTCTGACCTTCCTTCAAGCACATTTCCATACCTATCCACAGTCGTTTCGCCTGGCTCATGCTCCTGTTTGCAGAATACATGCTGCTTGTTTGATAAGGGTATGTGTCATGATGTTTGCGTATCAGTGATTACATACACTGTTCTGACACTTGTCATATATACTGTGGCTGCTGTTTTAAGGTAACAGTCGCAGATGAAACAACTGACATTACATGTTGTTCCCATGAACATGTTGTTCTTATATGTACTGCATGTATTAGTAGTAGTGGTAGTAGTAGTACAGATTCTTGATGATGATGACTAATGCAAACTACCTATGTTAAAATTTCTCTCATTGCTCATCGTCATGCGCTTGTTCTCCAGTAGTCCATGATTCTGACAGTCAAAGAGCTCTCTATTTTGAAGGCTTGGCTGTTTTAGCATAGTCTCTCCTCTCTGATGTTGTGCCAAAAAAAAACCTTCACCCCTAACGTTTCAGCAGGAACGCCCCCTTGGTATTTGACAGTGCTTTATGGCGAAAGACTCCTGCTTTTTCATAGCAGTGTATTTTCTATTCTGCTGCCCCTAGGCTGGAGCAATTGCTTTGCAGGAGTAAATAACCAGCTTTAACAAAACTTCAGGGACACATTAGTCTGCTGGAGAACGGCTCCGTGGCGGCAGGGCAGCCTCCTCTTCCTTCGCAGCGAGGCAGGTGGAAGCTTCGGGGGAGAGAGGTAATGGCTCATCGGTATGAGTATAAAGCTGTGTCCTCTCTCCCCACTGACAGCCAGTCCCCTGCCCAGCAAGTCCATATTGAGCCGTGGTGCTCTACTATGGCCTTGCTTTATTTGTTTTGACTGTCTGACGGCACTGCAGACGTATTGAGCACCAGCCTTTCTTGTTCATTTTACTGAGCTTACAATGAATCCCTCTATCCCTCCTCCTCTCTGTCTGTCTTCTCTCTCTCTCTCTCTCTCGTTTCTCTACTGCCCTGCCTCAGCTGTATTTGGCAGGCCTTCACTGGCTGTAATTCATCCCTCTATTGTCCATTTCGTCCTTCATGGAAAAAAAAAAGAAGCAGCCCCAGGTTTTTTTTGTGTGTGTATGTATGAGAGCGCCGGGCTTTGTGTGGTGTGTGTGTGTGTCATGATGTTGGCTGTCGTGTAGTGGGGGGTTAGTGTGGTGTGAAGGGTGCTCCTCGGCTCTGCACACTCATGAGATCAATGCCTCACTGCCCTTCTCCAGGTTTCTCTATGGGGGATCCCAGCCGGTCTTATTATGTGCCACTGCACAGTGTGTGTGTGTGTGTGTGTATTTACTAGGCTGGAGGAATAGTGAGGCAGGGAGGCTGCTGCATGCCACCCAATTCTAGGGCCCATTTGTTCTCATTTAAGTGGGAGAGGGAAGACCTGAGTAAGATGGCCTCTCAGTGGTTTTTTGAGTGTTAAAACAGCATTTGTTATTACTAAGCAGATGTGCTCTTATTTATCAAAATAATACAAAAAGGTATGTTACAGCAAAAGCAGATGGATCAGGTTTGTTGTGTTAGCCAGTCCTGTCTTTGTGCAGCTGCTACCCCCGCACAGTTAATTACTCCCTTATTCATCTCCAACAATGGGAGGGGGATAGAATAAATCTGAGCAAGAGTTCTACAGCTTCTCCACCAGGAAGGTGCAGACTGGGCCCCTAAAGCGAGCGGAGTGGCTTCAAGAGGAACAGTTTATCATTTTTAATGGAGAGGAACAGGAAGTGGAGACGTGAAGCTGGGCGCCGTGATTTATACACCGTCTCAGTCGGGGGGAAAAGAGCAAGTCTATCTCTCCATCCACACACCTCTCTCTCTCTCTCTCTCTCTCTCTCTCTCTCTCTCGCCCGCTCTCCAGTCGCTCCCACTCATGTCATATCTCTGGTGGTTTCAGCTTCTCTTCTCTAAACACTGGGAAAATATACTTGTATGGTCTATGCTTCCCCAGGAAAAAAAAAACAACATTTGGAGGATACTGTGCCTGCCTTTGTATTCCTAATCATACAATTGTTGATAAGAATAGGCCTTTCGGTTAAAAATAGATATCTGCTATCATCCATGATCAATGTGCTTCTGTGTCTTTACATTAACATGTGCAATTGTCATTGGTTACTGATGGTATGAAGAAGGTATCATCCTAGAGAGACCACTATGTGTCAAAACCTCTCCACTGCCCCACTCCTTTCAATTTGGCTGTTTTTGTTGCTGCCTAGAAAGCCTTGTGATGTCATCCCCCTGTTGTCACCTATTCATTTATTTTGGTAGTAGAGGACATTTGGGTATTGATTAGGGGTCGCAACTGTGTTAGCAGCTCTGCCGGTGCGTAATATAGGCCTTGAGGCTATTCTCTCTGTCTCTCTGCTAGTCTCACGGTGCTTCCTGGTCCCTCTAATCTTAATTAAATATGCAACTTTTGATAGCAACAGGGTCATCTTTTTTGCATTATAATGTGGTCACAGACTCCCCTTCCTCAGCGAAGAGAAAAGGATTGTTCAGGCATTTTAAATCATAATGAAGAGAAAATAGAGGGAGACAAGAACAAAGAATGGAATTGAATCTCTCCTTTTCACTTTCCCTTGTTAGTCTCCTACTGCATTCCCCCACAGTTTTCCCCTCTTTTCCAGATGAATTTTATGATATCCCCCCCTCTCCCTCTCCCTCTCCCTCTCTCTCCCTCTCTCTCTCTCTCTCTCTCTCTCTCTCTCTCTCTCTCTCTCTCTCTCTCTCTGTCTCTCTCTCCTCTCCCAGACTGTGATTGCTTCTAGTTCTTTATTACTCCCTGGTACTGCCGATCAATAGACGTCCCTGTTTTATGATGTCATTTGATCAGGCCACCTGCAGCGGGGGGTGACACCTGATCACATGGTATGATAAAACTGTATTGATCCT
>OMKL01000792.1:0-10004 GCA_900302295.1 Parasudis fraserbrunneri
ATGAACTGGTCTAACAGGAAACTACCACTGGTTCAAAATATTGAGATGGATTCAGTGTTACTAGGATTTCTGTGCACACTAACCTGAAAAGCTATGGCCTGACTTAGGCTGTCGAGGGCTGGGTCTTCTCCCTCTTCCTCACTGTCTTCCTCTTCACTGTGAGAAAGGAAAATATGCAGGGGTTAGAGAAATGACACAGACTGCACCCTATAAGTACTATTTATGCTATACGATCAGAGCTACATGTATGATAACTGTAACAACAGCAAGAGAAATCAGTGGTGGTAGCCTAAAGTTTGTCGGTTGGAATCCCCAGACCGAACTGGAAGAATCGAACCTATAACCTTGTCTCCTGAGCCTTTCAGTCATTGTGTAATGTGATGTGTGCCAGGTGCCAGTAAAATGGCAGCCATTGAGCCTGCGTAGCCCAAGGATGAGTGCTTCACAGTGGTGGTGAAGCAGGCAGCGCTTTGAGTGTCTAGAAAAGCGCTACATAAACGCAATGATCATTTGTTCATTCATTCATAATTGGTCAACACGCGTCGGTTGTCAAGGAGGAGTTTGAGGTTGTCTGACTCGACCGCTCTGTGTACGGGGTCGTTTATCCAGTGATCGGTGGCTGATTCAACGTGTTGAACCAGTGTCGGCAGTCGGTCAGCTCTGGGCAGCAGCTTTTCATGTAGACTCAGAACTCATCCATCGCACATCTCCACTGCCAGTGCGGTGTGTGTGTGTGTGTGTGTGTGTGTGTGTGTGTGTGTGTGTGTGTGAGTTGACCGACTTAGATGCGTGCCTGTCTGTGCCCGTCTCTACCTGGCTCTCCGTAGACCTTTTTCACAGCAGACTTTTTGACATGTCATAGGTGTGCCAGTGAGCTATGTCAGTGACAGTATGAACAACACAGGGGCTTGGCACTGGCACGCCTAAATGGAATGGACCCATTATCGACGTTACTAGTTACAGCCGCGTTTGCCCATCTATGACGCGTCAAAATGTCTGCTGTGGAGAAAAGGTCTATCGTGAATGACGGCGGGCAGCCTGAAGAGTATGTTTTTGCCATAGCCGCTGTCCCTTCCCTCACCAATAACCGCTGACGTGTCACTAAGCGAGACACTTAACCCCCCCTGGCTGCTCCAGTGGAGCTGCTCGGTGGCCAACAAGTGTCAGACTGTGGCGGTACTGGGCAGCTCCCAGGTGTGAATGTGTGTAACTGTGCGAGTGTGAGACAGGGTATTAATGAAAAAAAATAAACGGTGCGCTCAGTCAACCCTCCCTGGGTAAGTAAAGGCTGTACTTACACATGCTCGGGCTCCTCAAGCCTTTTCTTCTTTTTCTTTTCTTTCTTCTTCGGAGGTTCCCTCTCTCCCAGCATGTTTTTGGGGCATGCGTAGCTCAGGTGTCCTACGTCCTGTGACATGTGATGGAATGATACATAAAATCAACGTAAAGTAACCTTCCAACATCTGCCGCCTGGCTACTCTGCTCCCACTTCCTATCCGTTTCAGGTGCTTGTTTCGGAGAAATTGGCACTAGCCTCCTGTTAGCCTCCTGTTAGCATTTATTAGCAATGCTAGCACAAGTCAATGGTTCATGCAACCATTTTTCTCAGAATTGCATACAAATCCTCTCAAACTGTTCTTCTGCTTATTTTTACCATTACTGCAACTTAAGGAAGTAAGTGCAATGGCTTGTATGCAAGGTTAAAGAGGACACAAGTAACATAATTCATAACCCTCCGTTAAACCAACCATCTCATAGAATATGAATGCAGAAAAGAACGAACTTACCCCGCACTCATAACATTTGGACTTGTCTGTGTAGTTCCGTCTCCTGATGAACTCTGTTGCCCTGCCGTTGTCAACAGCGATGCTTGCTTTCACTGTTCTGCCAAATAACTGTGCGACAAGCACAGACAGGCCTTTTCAAGAATCTCACAAAACTAATTCAATTCAATTCAATTCACTTTATGTGGCAATTACTGCAAGAAACACATCAAACACATTAAATAAACATGGCCAAGACACTACAGACACTAAAAACACATGGATGATTTGAAGACATTGTGACAATGCAGCAACAGTCAATGAAGAATACAATGGTTAAACGCATATTCAAAATATGTCTACAATGTGTCCATTAAAAGGACATATGATAATCGGACATAACATTTACCAAACACCTATTAGCTACCATTTGACACAATGGTGTGCACTCCAAATTGAAACATGATTGGGATTGATTTGTTTGCAGATACTTCACTTTCAATGAAGAAAATGAAGCAGCCTGGTGAGTTTTGCTAATGTTAAGACCAATATCATTGTGATTGAAGCACATGTTATTGGATAGACCAATCACATAGAAGTGTTGGCAGTTAGTGGAGTATCTGCAAACCAATCAATCCCCATCATGCTTCAATTTGGAGTGCACACCATTGTGTCATATGGTAGCTAATAGGGGTGTATAAATAATCAGTGCATCGGTACGCATGTGGAAATCCAGCTGCATCGATCTGTAAAATTGATAATTGATATTGATATCAATCAAAATCAATGTCTGTTCATCAATTTTAATTACTCAACATAACGCCGTGAACTTGGTGTGAGGTTTTAATTGCATATATACAATTATTGCCGACTGAATCGGTCCTGCCACATTTTTGTACCCATCGCATTTCCAAAGACTAACCATAAGCAATCTAATCAAACCGGATCGCACTGTGTTCAAAATGTAAGATTTTATGATGCATCCACTCGTTGCCTAAGTAAATGATTCAGAATCGAAGTTGGATTAAATCGTTACACCCCCAAGTAGCTTAACTTTCAGCTTGCTTGGCCGACACCCTACATCTTAGCTGGATGGAATGGAAATTCAGCCCGCTAGCCAAATCACTCAGGCAAACTCTGTGAGCCTTTTTGTTGTCCAGTAATGTTGAGAAGTTGACACAGAGACACCCACCTGTTTGTTATTCAATGATCTTGCACAGTTGTGAGCCGATTCTTTGTCCAGGAAGAGAACAAACGCAACTCCTTTACTCCTGCGAGACTCTTTATCCTTTACAATCGTCACCCTGAGAAAAGCAACAGCCATAAATGTACAATGACAGAGCCAGAGCAGGCGTAAGGTTTGTGAGTTTATTTATCAGTGTCTTGGAGTTGAGTACTTACTTCACAACTTTTCCATATTTGGTAAACAGCTGAAATGAGAAGAATACTTCAGTCGTACAGTAAAGAAATTCTGGGGACATATAGCTCACTTCAGAGAGGAGATATCATCTGGTTTGGTAAAAGAATAAAGACTGGGTTCAGATGAGAGGGGTATTTCAAGGAGAACTACTCAGCCAGATCATTCTAACAAGAGGTTGTCAGAATAAGACATCTTCAACCATAAGAACAAATGTCTAAATTTAGGCCTAAACTGAGAAATTATTCCAAACATAAAAGAATGCAATATACTAGGCTAACTCTTTTTCAGTTATTGTATTTTTACATTGTACTACTGATGTACTACTGTGAGTGTGTTTCATTGACCAGTGTAGCAGCAGTGCAGAGTTATTAAGTTAGCTTGACAAAGCCAACTTAACGGATATTGTAATTGCCTTTTTTGTCAACGCTTCTCCTCCCAACAGTTTTGAGGCTACAAGCTTCAAGCTACTACTAAGTCAAACCCCTTTTCCTGATTAATCTATCTTTGATCCCTCAGAACTATTAGAGAGTTGGGGGATGGCTTGTTGGAAATGTTAACATCTTTCGGTCAAGCCAACTTAAAGTTTGTTCACAAACTACATTCTAGTTCCATTCTAAAATTTCACTGTGAGACACCCCCTTCTAACCAATCAGAGAAGCTCATTGGAATAAGCACTAGCCTAGTGGTTATTTAGTGGTTATTCTACATGGTCCTCATTGTCGGACTGTTTTGAATGAGGACTGTGTATATTCAACCACTAAAAGTGCTTATTTCAAGAAAATTCCCTTTGAGCTTCTCTGATTGGTTAGAAGGGCGAGCCTCTCTGTGAAACTTTAGAATGGAATATCTCTGCACTGCTGCAACACTGGTCAATGAAACTGTAAACTGTGAGTCAGTGTGTCCATGTTAAAGGGATATTTCACTTTAGTAGAACTTGTCAAAAATCATCAGCCTTACCTCAATCGTCATCTACCTTACCTTACCTGTTGTCTGCTGTCAACACCACCAGTCCTCCCAGGTGTCAGGCTCCTCATTCAATTCCATTCATTTTGAGGACCAAGTCTAAATATCATACTTCTGAGTTACAAACAAACAATACAGCAATATTATTCTGTGCAATATATTTTTCTGAGTCAAAGGTACTTGTTTTTTTAGCAAATGTTGCCATTTTCAAACTATGAGTATAGGGGCTATTTTTCACTTGAGGTGTAGTTTGACTAACTATCAACATCTCACAGTATGTTTAGAATATTTCTTCCAGTAAGGCAGCACGTAACCATGGGTAACCATTCCCCAAACATTCCATGCAAGGCAAAGATATGACAAACATACAACAAATTGACCGGATATGCTTTTATTTTTCAAAGGTAATAAATCTGTAAACACACATCAAATGCCAAAACAAACACGTACCTTTGACTCAGAATTGTCTGTTTTACTGAAAGCTGCACAAAATTAAATCTGTTTGTTTATACTTCAGAAGTATGATATTTAGACTAGGTCCCCAAAATGAATGGAAGTGAATGAGGAGCCTGACACCTGGGAGGAATGGTGGTGTTGACAGCGAATGACAGGGACAGCAGTGGTCGGTAGCTTACTTGTAGATGACTTTACATAGAGGTAAGACTGCTGAAACTTGACAAGTTCTACTAAAGTGAAAGATCCCTTTCAGATATGTTTTGGAGCAAAATTCAAACAAAAAATATCTGTGATCGCAAATCTTTCACATTGTAGCTTTAATTAGGCTGCATGCGTTTTTTTGTTTTGAAATGACATGACAATACCTTATGCAAGTCATTGTTGGTCAGAGAGAAAGGAAGGTTGGACACATATACAGTGCTTTTGCTTGGTGCCAAACCCCCACTCATATTGGTTTCACCTGACAAAGAGATTGACACAGTTAGAGAGACGACTTTAGCGAACACAGCAACCAGCAAGCCAACTGATTGCTGTCAAACACATAGTTCCACTTGAATGAATCAAAAGAGGGATACAACATGAACAATCATCTCCCAAAGATACCATGGTATGAAGATCTCAACTGTGATGCCATCAAAATGTTAAATCTGGAGCTACTCCATAGAAAATTAATCAGTAAAGATGGTAAAGGGTGACTGAGAACCCAGTGGGAATACTATATTTTCTTGCTCAAAACTTCTCATGAATATAAAAACCCAATCTGTGGGTTCACACAATCAGACTCTCGATGACATTGAAGGTTCGAGTTGACAATGTCTTGCTCTGTCTGGGAAAGTTGTTCATGCTGATATTGATTTGCTGATTGGATTGTGACTAATTACATTCCTGCTAGAAGGTTAACTCAAAACTTATCCTATTACTAACTGCCAATTAAATCGATTAAACAAACGACTTACCTACAGAGCCAACACCATTGCTAAAACGTCACGACTTTGTTTAGAACAATATGATGACAAGTCCATATAAATATGATCAATAGCCAACGTTAGTCAATAGGATGTGAATTGCTGTGTTCACACAAAAACCTCTATGGAAATAAGCGAAACAAATAAACGACTGTATAAGTCGCAGGATAATGACGTATCAGTCGATTTCATCCAATGAACAAGGTAGATGCATATAATAAATGCTAGATCCCACAGCCCGGAAGAACATTTTTACATTTATTTTTAATTTGTATGTGGTGAAAGTGGTTACGGTTATGGACAGGTTTATAAACTAAATTTAAGGTGAAAATGATGTCGACTGATCACGACCCCCAACAAAATGCCGATGACCCCATGTGATCTTGTACCTACCAATGAACAACCGCTTTCCATACATTCATGCAGCTACCGGAAAAGGCGAGTTTTCACAGAATAAACTAGCTAATGTAAGCTGCTTTACGCAAATAACCCAGTTTTTGGTTTTGGTACGTTGCATTTATTTATTTGTGATTATTAGTGTGTAAGTTTCGGACAGATGGCTTAGTCGCAGTCAAAATAAAACACATTTCAAGATAGAGTGACAGTCGGAGACTGCTCCAGGAATTCTGTGGTCGTGGTTCGTTCTTTTTCAACTGATCAGGTCACACATTTTTCAGTCAGTTTATGGATCAGACCCTTTGTCCATACTCAGTAAAAATAAGGTCCATCACTGGAAAATTGGGCGTAGTCACAGCTAGATGAGAATGACAGGTATGTGAAGTGGCCAATCGCTGCCTGGTGTGTGTTCGCCGGGAGGAAAGGGAAATAAATAACGTTAGCGCGCCGCACAACATGAACGCCATGTCGAACTGCCAAAAGAGGTACCGCTGACCTTTCCTTCTCTCAAAACAATCACCTTTTTTGAAATATGAATCCCCCTAGCCTATCCAGCGGACATACACGGTAGCCTGCTACCCATAGCATATACACAAACCTAGCGCTTTATGTTAGCTAGCTAGGGTTAGCTGTAAGTGTCCTGTATTTATTTTGGATTGCCTACATGCTGTGTATGCCTGTGCTGACGTAACGTTAACTGAATGTGTTTTCTCGCTTGCTTTCCTTATGCTAAAAATAACAAAATGCGTGTTATGCACAGGCCAATCCAATGTGTGCCTATTCCTCATTCCTTTGCTAGCTGCTAACTTGCAATGTAGCTAGCTAGTAGTGTGTGTGGGGGGTCCTCCCACTGTGTGTGTCCTCCCAGTGCACCCTAAAGTATTTGTCCCCGAGTCCTCTGAATGCCTTGTAATCAATTTACAGACGGTTTCAACATGACAACATAAACATCTACATGGAACCAAACATATTTCCTGTTGCAGCGTTTGCTAATATCAAAGCTAACAGGAAATACATTGGGGTTCAAACTGTTGCCATGTTGCTAGGGAACAGTTTGGACCCAAGTGTATTTCCTGTCAACTATTGCATTAGCTAATATTGCAACAGGGACCTTTTTAGAATGTCATTGTTGTCATTTTGAAGCCATCTATAGTGTTCTACCATGCTTTTCTCTTTCCAGAAAAATTTAGATTGAGTTCAAACTAGAAAACCCACAGACGACCTCACAAAAGCCCATACAACTACAAGTAAGTGACCTTAATGAGCTTCACACAACAGTTTAATGTTGATGCACCCCCACCCCCCTCGGATGATAACACTGTGCTCCTCCATCCCATTCTCCTGTTCACTGCAGTGGCGTACAGGAGAGACCGGAGCATACGGGACGCGTACGATGAGCGCTTTTTAGGAGACAGAGCGGTAAGAAGTCACAGTCTGTCCTCCCTTTTCTTCTGGATGTTGCTATCTTTGTCATCACTGTGTTCAAAAGTAAGATGATTACATGACATGAGGAGAGACTCCAAAGTTCAGTATTGCATTATTTACCAAGTGCATGTACACGTACCACAAGTTTTTTCTCAGTGACTTTCAATAACTGTTGAGGAAGAAAAAAGAAAAAGACAAAGGCTGTTACTGTGTGACTGAAGTGATAACAGAAATGGGAAATGTGTATCTCGGCAAAATAGAGAAGAAACGAGGGGTGGTTTGCAGATTAAAGGGTTGAATTAAATGAGTTTGGTTTGAGAGCTATTCAAAGCTAAGGAGTTTTGAAATTTTCCTTCAGTGATGTCATCAAAATCCATGTGTTGTGTTAAAACAGCTCTGTGAAATTAGGTTAATGAAAATAGATTGCTTAATCTAAAGCTTTTGGAAGGATGATGTTAAAATATAGATTACTAGTAGCCAAAGTCATTTTTTATATAGCCTTAGTACAGGGAATAAGGCTTTTTAGGATTCCAAATCAAAACTAGGGCTGGGCGGTATTGACTGTATTAATGGCATACCGTTGTAAATATGTGCCACGGTATAGCTTTTGGCTTTACCTTCAAACAGCAGTTCTAACAGGCGCAGCATCAGAAAGTTAATGATCAGTCTCCTGACGCTCTGAGCGATCCTTTAACGTTAATGGTGCTTTGCTAAATCTATTGCGTTAGCCTTGTTTGGCACTGCTCTGCAACGCTTCTATAAGGGCTTGTGTATAATTTCCTTGTCCATTCGCCTCAAATGCAAAGTACTGTCTTCTTTTTCAATCAAAGCCGGTCATAAAAAAAAATTAAAAAAACGTTACCGCGCCCCCCCAAAAATTCTACCGTAATATTGATCTTAGGCCATACCGCCCAGTCTTAATCAAAACCGAGCATTACAACCAAATATCTAAAGAACTAAAGGACTGCAGTGAAAAATATGTCAGGGATAATCAATTACACCGATGGCTGGGACAAAACAAGAGTTCAAATCTATTACAGGTGAAAGGTTCCTTTTTAATGGGGAACGTCCCAACTAAAACCAGACCTCTCCCCCCTGTAACCGTAGGTGCCCCCGTACCCACGAGCGGCCGGGGCGGCGGAACGACGGGCTCCCTTCAGGCCGGAGGACGAGTACAACCGCGGCGGGTACGAGTACGAAGGAGGTCCCCGCTTTTTCCCCAACGGCGGTGCCCCCCGCAACTACCACGGGGACGATCAGAGGGTCTACCACGGAGACGGCCTTCACTTCCCCGCGGAGCGAAGGACCGGGCCACCTTCACGGAGGGTGAGCATTGTGGCCGTACACTGGGTTCTCACGGGTCCTTGACCGTGGGTCGGACAGTGTGTGCTCAGAGTTCATTGGAGAGCATTATTACAGGGTGTATAGTGGAATTATGTATTTTACACGCGGAGCTGGTGCGGCAGACCAGTTCTTTTCAGTGGCAGTTTGCACCTAGACACACACATTTGTGTGGACAATTGATTTGGCGAGAGGAGGTTTGTCCTCTCACAGTTAAAAATCCATTGTTTGTGTCATTGAGTGTCAGAGATTAACTTCTCAACCCCATATGGACCAACGTGTGCGTGCGCATCACTGAGGCAAAAAGCAATCGTAATCCCTATCAGAGCAATGGGGCAGACTACAATATCTTCACATTTGTTAGCTATTCTAGTGATCTAAATAATGTATCCATGCCCAAGCACACTATGTTACAAGCCAAAGTGTCACACTGATTTGGCAAAATGGCATCCAGCCATTTTCATTTTAAACCAGTTTTGTAAGGGGTGTGCCATGGTTTCTCCATGGAGCCCTGTTGTACTTTTTAGTGTAGCAGCTCAAGGAATGACTCGGTCACATGTTTCAGTGGGTATTGCTGATTGGTTTGTGTGTGTTTACAAGCAGGACATTCATCTATAGAGCTACTGGATAATAGATTGCTAATGTCTGATGCCCTCTAGTGTCTGGTTGTGAACATGTGCTTCAAAGAAAGTTCATTTTCGAGCAGCAATTAAGCTATCAAGCCAGGCATTGTAGAGATGGGTGGCAGTTCACAAGAAGGAACACCTGAGACGTTAAAATGTTTTTGAAATAAGGAATATGGAATTTTAAAATAGAAAATGTGGAGGAATCCTGCCTTAAAGATATTGACTATATGTTGCAGGAGGATTATGCTTACAGAGTGCCCAGAGAGGACCCTCACCCGGGACGGCCTATGGAGTTCAGGTAAATTGCTCATTGATTGACATTTACCACACTAAAAAAAAAAGATAGTCATTGGTAGATGGTAATGGTGTCAGCGTGTAGTCTCAGATTACCAGGGTTTCGATCAATACATGAATGGGAATAGGGAAAAACTTCAATATTCATCCTTGTTTACATACCATTGACTTGCTGAAACATAGTTGTACACTTCCAAACTACAAGGCGCATAATCAACTCAGCCTCAACCTCTGCCCTCTCATAAGTTGTATTTCATGACTGGTAGTTCCACTGACCAGCAGGTGACAGTATTCCACCGTGTATCTGACTTGTGATTAAGTCCCCTGTGCCCTCCACCACCACCCCCCCTCCCCC
>OMKL01000797.1:1577-12685 GCA_900302295.1 Parasudis fraserbrunneri
AAGGGGGGGTTAACCTCACCTTCATTTTCTTGGCAATATCAGTCTTCTGGTGGAGTATGTACTCCAGAATGGCCTGTTTTTCATACAAGAACCCATCTGGACTGTAGATATGAAGGAAAGACAAGGACACAATGTGTGCTGTCAGTGGTGGAGCAAAAAAAAAAAAAAAAGGCGTTGTGTATTATATGTATGCGTGTGTGTTTTTATAAATGCGCGACATACGTCAGAACAGGGTCCCGGCAAGGCTGGAGAGATAGGCAACAGCAGTCGAAGTCTTTGATTGCGTCCTTGCCCAGTCGCACGCTCTGTGTCCCATAGCCCGATGCCGCTAGAGGGGGTGAAATCCAGATGTGCCATTACAATGCTGCCACGTAAGACAGGGGTTCTCAACGTGGGGTCCGGGGACCCCCGGGGGTCCTTGAGAGGGGCTCCAGGGGGCCCCCAGCAAAATGAGGAATCATTTAATTTCACTAATATTTTATTCACTAGACACCCAATGACAGAATGTATAATATTTATTCTGATCATAGGTTTCACTTTCTTCTTCCCTGACATACTAAGTGTCAATGTGGGGGTCCATGACATGAAAAGGTTTGAGAAACAATGGCACAAGAGCATTCAACATGGAGATTCCAAATTGTCCATGACACATCTCCTGCCTACATGCAATTTACACATGCTGCTATAAGGGACGTATTAACTTGTAATACTGTTACTGGTAACTGATTGTTTTGCATACAGCCTAATTTACTCAACAATTTCCCTTCTCTGGCAGAACTGTCCAATGTGGGGTGAAATATGATTATCATTAATTTCCCCGTGATATTGTACTGAAAAGTGATTACATACATTATTTTTTTTAACCTTACCCTCACGTAAGTAAATACAGGTAAGAATATATTACAATACTGTAATAACTCAACTATGTTAGGTAGGAATGAATGACAAAGTGAAACGGACAAGTTTGTATAAGTTACAGTCAACGTTTAGTGAAACTTAGCTGAGCGACTAAACAAGCGGCTCCACATTAATACTACTCACCTGTATCTTTCTTTTTTTCGTGGTAGGTGTAAACAGCTCCAGCGGTACAATTCTTCCCGTGGCGAGTCATACTGCTTTCAGGTTAACTTTAAAGTAAAGTTAGTCAAGTTAAACTAACGTTAGATGTTGGATGAACAGTTGAATTGGCAAGGTATTCTTTGCAACGTCAATGTTAGCAAGCTTGCGTTAGCTAACCTAGCTAAAAATGTAAATATGCAACCACACACTGCTGTGTTATAGTCACAGATCTCACAACTCGCCCGCTTAAGAGGTGATTGCTAGTCCACCCGTAACTTTGAAAAACGGAGAAAAACGTTTGGCGAGAACAGAATAATACCCACTGCCTGTTATATTATTAGGGATATAAATATATGTCCACCACAAAGCCACAGGAAGCCGAAGATCGTTGTTGGTACGTCCGTCGAAATGCGCCGATGGAAACAGAAGCGGCTATGACAGTTCCAGTCTGAAGAGCCACAGTCGTACAGTAAACGTGATGTCTACACAGGCCAAGGGAGGGATGTGCGTATTTTACTGGTATGATTATTATAGACATGTGAAATATTATTTTAAAGTCTCTCCCTATTGACTTTGTAGTGCTTATAATCACTGAATGTTTCTGCCATAAAGAAAGTGATGATCACGGTATTGAAAAAGGGTACTGTCTAGATCCCATCCATAGCCCGGAAGGACGTTTTAATGGGAATCGTCACTTTTTAGCCCAGCTGCAAAGCCGGGAACTCGACATCATTTACCATACACCTTAACCATTGGACTATAAAACCCCCCCTGACCCCAACCACCTATAAATTAAGAATAAATGTATACATTTCAGCTCGGCTATGGGATCTAGACACTACCGTGAAAAAGGAGATTCCTCCCAAGGTTATAATTAGTCAACTAAAACTAAACTAAAAACTAAAACTAGGTGTGATAACATTTTAGTTAACTGAAATAAAAATAAAAACTAGCCTTTTAAAAAAACAAAACGAAAACTAACTGAAACTATATTGTGCACTTACAAAACTAACTAAAAATTTTAAGAAAATGTCTTAAGTTTTAGTCTTTGTCAAATTGGTCAAATTTGTCAACACAGCAAGCATGAGGAGGATGTCTACACGACTGTGAGTGAATTGCCTTCACAAAGTGATGTGTTTGTATTACACAATATCTATTCTGAACTTCTTAAATCTTGCCCCTGACAAATACCCCCCATATAATAATAATAATAATAATAATAATAATAATAATAATAATAATAATAATAATGAAAAGAAAAACTAATACTGAAACTAATAAAAGTAAACTAAATCAAAACAATAAACACTAAAATGAATTGAGCAAACCCGCTCTGGAAACTAACTGAAACTACACTGAACTGAAAGCAAAAATTAAACCCTGATTCCTCATCACCATGAAGCACATGAAATGTTGGCTGATGGCAAGACTTGAGAGAGTTTGGATCAGCAATTTTTCAATGGCCTCACTGCACAGGAACAATGCAGGCCAAGGCTGCCCAAATTAGGGCAGCACAGGCCAAACTTAGCCCTCCAAAACATTAGGCTATTTTTAACCCTCTAGGGTTTGAGAGAATTATCAGATATTCTATTTGGTATGTGGCTAACTTGTCTATTACAAGGTGCAAACACACTGACATTAGACCTAAGACACTGTTATTTAGGCTACGTGTTATATAAGTAACATCAATTATTAAATGATCAATGTCCAGTCACATCAATCGGCCCACAGACCGCCACCTGTGTTACATTTCAGCCCTTGGTCCTCCATGTCCAAAAGTTGTAGGCTATATGTTATGCTAGATCACCATTTGGCTGTATGATTCAATAGGAACAGAAATTTGATCCGGTAGATTATTTTTTTCATCTACCTTTCATGTTCTTATGAAGATGTCAGGAAATAGAGAGGACAGAGAAGGGGAAGCTGTTTCTGGTTGAGGTGGTAAGGGGACATGGATACAACGCTTAATGTATCGACAGGGGGAAAGCAGTTTAAATTATTTCGACAGAGGTGTTTAAAAATGACTAGATTCCACTGAATCAGTATTAAGGTATTGAGTCAATACACTGATTGTTGCAAACAGGCCTGGCATACAAAAAGGCAGATCCTTCAGGACAAGATGGAGGCCATGATCACTGGAGAACTGCAGAATGAACAGCAGCCATAGTTGCTGTTCAACAAGAGAGTTGGCCAATATAATGCACAGATTTGACTTTTCTCTACTCTGAAACAAAACTCTAATACCTGCATTAGAGTCCTGGGCGTGACTATGGCCAGTGTGGCTTTTGAATAGAATATGATTCATAACTATAACATTATAAGTCATCAGTGGGACAACATATGAAGAATGAAAAGGCATTTCCATAGAGCTTAGACTGTGGGCGTCAAAAATGTATGGTTGTAAAAATGAAGAGTTTAGTCAAAAATGTACTTTTACCTCTCCTCGTCCAACTGCCGTTTTGCTACCGTATATTGTTGAAACAAATCTTCCGAATCCAGATTGCTTAGTGAGGACGTGGGACAAAAACCAACCCATGACCTTAACCAAGAAGGGCTCAGGTGTTGGGCGTGCTGGATACCACAGTCCTCTCACTGCTGCCATGATGGATTTCCCTAATGATATTGCTGAGTGAATGGTCTCTATATCTGCACAGTTCAGCTGAAACTTGACTTCACTCTCTTTCGGGATACAGGCGGCATCTTGGTGAGACCTGAGTGGAGACACTATTCATTTGAGGATCTCTACGTCCGTGTGCAGCTGTGCAGATTTGAGTCAACACAAATACATGAGAGATATGCCTTTCCCTCCCTATACAACGTGTTGTGCGGTCAAGTGATTGCAATAGCTTAGTGTTACTAGAAAAGACAGTCAATTGTTTCAAACAATACAGACTATGGAAATGTCCCCACCGGTTTATTTTATATAACTCCATTGTGTCTGAACAACATAAATATGACTCAATATATATTTCAGTTTCTTACAAAGAGCACCACAAAGATGTCAATTAACAACAATACATAATTAGATCCATCAAAGTTATTCTTATTACAGTTTCCATCCAATGGTATACTCAGTAATCGAGTGTTTTTAACATTCTCAGAAAAAAAAATACAAACAAAAATAACTTAATCATGTAAGAGAATCTCAGTGATGTTACAGTCCCCTGGTTGCATATTAGTTTGGCCACATGGTGGCGACATATTTTAGGGCTTAGTTGTCATCGTCATCATCGTCATCAAAGACATCGGCTACAGTCCTGTGGATGGATAAGGAAAAGGAAAGGTTATTTTCCCTTCTACCAAGAGACATTCAAAATATCTGGTATAAAGCCGCATGATGTAATAGGTTTGGGAGGGAAATTGAACTGCAGAAAAGTAAAAAGAAAGAAAAAGTGTGTTTTCAGAAGTTACGGTTTCACTGTGTCATTTACATGTAAAGAGCCTACAATTTCGTTTACCCCTCCATATTTACCATACAAAGAAGAATCCTCTGGGTTGTAGGATGGATGGACAGCATGTCTCTATCAATTTAAGAATTGCTTTGCTGTTCCTAAGCCACCTACTTAATAGCCTACACTACACAGACCAATGTACATTTGTGAACATGACCAACCCTCTCCTAAAACCAGAAACAAGAGAACTGACTTGAACCTGTGATGTCCAGATCTATGCTAATCCCATGCAATTTTGAGCCAAAACCATGCAGTCTTTTGCATGCAATACAACGCTGTTTTTAAAAAATATATAGATTCATACACTTTAAAAATAGCTTATTTCTGCATACTGTGGTCCCTAAACAGTCTTGGAATTGCTTGAATTGGGTATGGCTGTAAAGCTGAGACTCTTGTGGATTCAATGAGCCCAATTATACTCAAGTGTTACAGTGTGAGTCCTCATAGTAGCCCTTTCGATGTGGTAACACCATTTCTTTTTTTTTCTTTTTTAAACTTGACCTCACTGTATTAATGACCTATTGTGGCATCTAGAATAATCACAGCCTCATGAAACTTTACAAACATAAACTAGAGACCTAGGCCATTCAGGGAATTTATGGCTTAGGTAGGGACACTGACAATAAGTGGGATCTTCTGAGCCATTTTCAGAAAGAAATGCATCTAATCTTCAAAACGGCCCATTTCCGATTCAACCAGACTAAACAAGGCAGGTGTGAAAGCATATATTATAGCAGTGATTGCGATATGCACCATATAATTTTGCCTAAGGCTTTGTTTCAATGTAACCATAGCTTACTTGTAGATTGATCCAGTCATTTCATCAATAAAGCCACCTAAGAGAAAAAAAAGAAAGATTATTGTAAGTTTACTTAACTGTTGCAAGACAAGCAAATGAAATTCCAACATGTTCTTTGTCAATACTCTGACACCATTCACTTACCAGGCTTGCAGACAGTGTTGCAAACGGGACACACATGGCAGAAATTGCACAACTGTGGAAAGAGGCAAAGTAGGATGAGACAGCAGTTTAGATAAGGCCTATATTTTTTTAGGCATTTCACCAGTAATTCATCTCAATACTAGTTTGTCCTTTCCTTGGGTTTAATCCATTCCTCCATAAATAGTCCTGATTAGATATTTAGATATATGTTTTATATATCTGTATTTCTATGTTGTTTTGTATATGTTTTTACTTGATTAGATTTTTGGATGTTTTGTTTTGAGTTCCTATGAACCTTATTTATTCTCGTAAGTTTATAAAACAGCTTGATAACTTGGAGAGAATATTTTTCCAACAGTATCCCTCACTGAGGCTTTAGCCTATGCTTATTTTTCATCAACATCAAGGAGCTTTAATTATCAAGATCCTCCAATGACATCACTGTGGAGAACGAATAAAAAACAAAACAATAACTCTCAAAGCAGTGTCCCAACCTTTTTTCCTCTCAGAGGTCCCCAACATCACTCAGGCTTGCAACCTGTGATATGTTTTGACACTTAATGATTAGGCATGCTCCGATACCACTTTTTCCCTGCCAATACCAATTCTGAGTCCTAAACTTAAAGGATAAGGCCAGAGTAATTTTATGGCTATGTTGAAACATTTCTTCTACTTAAAGGTATGATCCATCCAGCCAACACCAGATTATAGCTCGTATCCAGAAGTCATAGAACTTCGCTGTTGTCCAAAACCTGTAACAACAAGTCACAAAGCCATACTGTTGCTTTAGTCAGTATAATTAATCTTTGTGATGAACACAGGCATGGTACATTTTCCTGGAACTACATTATGCGGTGACAGTGATTGCCTCGGAAATAGTTGAGATTCAGGCAGACTCGCAGCAATCACTGTCACCACAAAAAGTAGTTCCAGGAAAAAGTACAATGCCCATCTTCATCTCAATGATGAATGATACTGACCAAAGCAAACAGTACGGCTCTGTGACTTGTTTTAACAGTTTTTGAACAACAATGGAGTTCTATGACTTCTGGATATGAGCTATTATCTGGTGTTGGCTGGACGGACCATACTTGTTAGTAGGAGAAATGCATTGTAGGTTATGGTCTATTCGGACAATAAGACTTTTTTTTTTTTATTACGCTGGCCTTATTCTTGAACCTAATAGTCTGATACAGAGTATTAATCTGATCCATTACTTTTACTGAACAGTATAGGCGTAGACCATTTTTTGTAGGTCATTGGACAAAAATGGTGGAAATATAATCCATTGTTCTCCATTAGAGAGATCTAACATACTTCTGTGCCAATAATTCAAAAGAATCACATTGATTTGCTTTGATTTCTGATATGTCTTCTGATATGAAAATCCTCTGGTACGGATCCCCTGCGTTAGCCCGTTATCAGCCTGATATCCGACATCAATGCGTCCATATCAAACATTTTGGCCACCTGTCATCTGAAGTTGAACTGGTAAACTCGTGTTAACAGCCACAAGTGGCACTGGTCTGATGATGCACTTGGACTGGGTTGATAGTCTGAGTGAACATGTCAGGTGGTTGTCACTGTCAGGGCAAGCAAGGACATGAGGTAGAGTCTCTGGGCAAGTCTACCGTTAAGCCCATCCCTCGTGTTTGAGTGTGGGGGTTAAACTCTAGGGTTTTTAGTCCTTGCACAATACACTGGAGTCCCTTGCTGTATGATGTCCTGTCTTCACCCAAATAGAGAAATTTAACCCCAAAGGGAGACAGCCTGCTCAGCCTTCCCTACACCCCCCAAAAAGTGTATGTTAAAGATTAAAAGACTAAATCTAAGACAAAAACTAATCTTGTAATGATATGCTTCTCTTACACCCAAAGCGATGAAAAGCAAAAGCAAAAATATATATACAATTTCTCCTCTGCAACAGCTGAGTGGTGTGGCAAGTGATTTCTTTATTTAACCAAATAATTATATCTGTATTTGTTCAGCATGTAGGCTTTAGTTTTATTTTATTTCTTCTTCAAATTTGTATATCTATGATTCCTATGATATCTATGATACCTATTCTTACTAAATTAAAATCTAATTAGCATGAAGTAAAACTGTGTAACTGTTTTGTGTAATTTATTAATAGGATTTGTATTATTCTTATTATTCTTTATTTATTTTTTGAAAATTGTGTCACCTGTACTTTGGACATGTTGAGCAAAAAATCAGCAAAATCAGCAAACAATTTAGTAACTTTGTTTTCCAAAAATAAATATAGCATTTATCACCCTGTTGATGCTTAATAAAGTGCCAAATCACATGGGGGTAGATTTCTTACATATATCTTAATAGTCTATACCTGGGGATGCACGCGCCACAACTACGTGCAAACCTCCAGGGATGCGCACACCACAACTCCAAAAATGCTTAATAAACAGCTTCAATGTGGGAAAATTAAAGAATCAGTCACTGTCTAAGCATAATGCTTAGTAGCCTACATGATTTAGTCAAATTAATTAATTAATTAATATATTATTTGTTATCAGAATGTTTGCCAACCCATTGAGGAGAAGAATGGATGCAGACAGGACAGAGTTTTGCTCATTTGTAATTGTACAGAGCAAATAAAGGGAATTTATCTTTACTGTCTTGGAAATGTACTTTATAATGAAAGGGATATTTCACTTTAGTAGAACTTGTCAAAGATCAGCTGTCTTACCTCTATCTAAAATCATCTACAAGTAAGCTAACAATCACTGCTGTCCCTGTCATCCACTGTCTTCCATTCACTTCCATTCATTTTGAGGACCCATGTCTAAGTATAAACAAACTATACAGCGATATTATTCTGTGCAATATATATTTCTGTGTCAATGGTACTTGTTGTTTTGTTTTTTTTAGCTAATGTTGCCATTTTCAAATTATCAGTAAAGGAACTATTTCTCACTTGAGGTGTAGTTTGACCAACTGTCAAATTGTCACACAATGTTTAGAATCTTTCTCCCAGCAAGGCAGCACGTAACCACGAGTAACCACTCCCCAAACATTCAGTGCAAGGCAAAGATACACACCACACTCAAATCTACGACAAATTGAGGGTAATAAATCTGGAACGACACATCAAATGCCAAAACAATGTCTGTTTTATTGAAATCTGCACAGCATCAGTTTGTTTATACTTCAGAAGTATGATATTTAGACTTGGTCCCCAAAAAGAATGCAAGTGAATCAGCAGCCGGACACCTTGGAGAAATCTTACATAGAGGTAAAACTGCTGAAACTTCAAGTTCTACTAAAGTGAAACATCCCTTGAAGTGCTGTGTGTGTCAAGGCTACCGTTTCATGCGTTGAGAACATAAAAAAAAGGTTGAATTTGTGTTTATTGACTCACCTTGCAGATGCCACAATGCTCAGCTGTGTCTCCCTCTTTACATGGACACTTATCACAGCTATCACAGTGCTGAAAGAAAGAGAAAGTGAGAGAATAGGTCAAAAGTTTCATGGACGAGACATCAATATATCTAGACTTATCAATACAACTATCTTTTGGTCACGTCCCCAATTCTGTCAAATGGTTTGGCCTTCTTCTTTAGGCAACTCTTAAAAATGGTGGGCCATAGATGCCACACAAGATGTTAAGTGAGGATCAAGTCAAATTTTTTTTTGACAAAATACAAATGGTATTTACCATATTCACTCTCATATTGATAACATCAGTAGGATATAACAGGGACAGCACATTTAAAAATGTATCATGATCAGACAAGCTGTTGAGGAGTAATTCATGTTTTGTGAGAATAGCATCACGATGAGGCGAAATGACTCAAACTTTCACAGGCTTCCCTGCTTTAGTAGGACAAACATATTTGTCAAGGTGCAAATCAGACAAAGCTTTCATAAGTAACACATCACTTCCAGTTCACCATGTTTTTCCGAAATTTGATTGGATCTGGTGGTCATATGGTTTGGCCTAAATTATACATTTAAAGATGATGACCAGCCCAGGGGGAGTAAAGAAAAAAGCCATTTTCAAAAAATCCAAAATGGCAGAAAATCCAATATGATGGGTTTCATATATCCTTATGGCAAATCTGGCCTGCTTTTCCCACTAGCGGAAAGGTCATGGGGTCACCAAAATCAATAGGGTTCTTCCTCTAGAGGTAATGAATGTTCACAGCAAATTTGAAAAGATTACAATGAAAACTATTCAAGTCATCACGTTCATATGAAGGATCTGCCGCTGCAGTGGACGCGGCAGGGTGAATATATATCAGGGTGGATATATAATATTGATACTCAGTTTACCTCACAACTGCTATTAGAGTGCTATTAGAGACAGAAATGTAAAATACAGATTGGAGATTCTAAAAATGAAGTTTTATTCATCCCTTGATACTGTACCTCAAACTGCCAAAGAAAAGCTTGGCTTAAAGACCCCATGAAACACATGCTTCGCTTGCATGGTTTGACATGTGTTCAAATGAAACCGGATGTGTGAGTGGGACTTAATGTCATGAGGGATTTGATTCAAAATAGCGGTAGGAATTACAGCTGTTAAGAGAGCCGGATCACGTGGCTCTGTTCCCTTCCGAGAACTGTTCATTTAAAGCTGCACTACGTAAGATTAACACCCTGTGGCCGTGAGAGGTAACTACTGAGGGGTTACAAACATGGAGGATAAGAGAAAATGGCAGGGGAAAAAAAGAAATATCTTCAAGCAAGAAATCTTCAAGCTCTAGCCTTAACTGTATTGTTCCTGTTTGAAGAGGTTTTAGATTTTGTACCACTGGTTATTCCCGATGCTGATGGGAGAGTTTTCTCTTGTTCAGCCCAACCCTGATTTAGATTGCTAAAGAGGCCAAATTGCTCAGTGAAAAAGTTACATGGTGCAGTTTTAAATGGCTAATTTGAACAGCTCTTCATTTGACTTATTCTGGGTTTTTTTACTTGGTTTATGAGCACAGTAGACAGCACACAGCTACAGTACAGCAGCAGGATTGGTATGCTACAGTGTAGAATACATTATTAGCACCAATAACAACGCATACAAATGTATACATGTAATGCAGTACTGATCTAATTTAAATGTAATTAATATTGAATTGCTCTTCCTTAATTAAGGACAGGTCAGGAAACAACTGAACAAGTTGAACAATGAGAATCATCTTGCTCGAAATGTATACCATTCTAGCATAATAATTCCTTGCTTCTGTCTCATTTCAATTTCCACAGTTCATTCCTACCAAAGAGGTGTTCAAGAGAACCGGATTGTTCTTGAACGACACATCACTAATTTGAACATTAAAGCTAGTAATGATGTGCGGGTCAGCTCTGACATCACCCAAACCCAACTGTCCAACATCTGGACGACTATAAAGATCCTAGATCCAGGTCAGGAAACAATTGAACAAGTTGAACAATGAGCATCATCTTGCTAGAAATGTATACCATTCTGGCATAATAACTCCTTGATTCTGTCTCATTTCAATTTCCCCAGTCCAACTCAGTTCTCTTCATTCCTACCAAAGTGCTGTTCAAGAGAACCGGATTGTTCTTGAACGACACATCACTAATTTGAACATTAAAGCTAGTAATGATGTGCGGGTCAGCTCTGACATCACCCAAACCCAACTGTCCAACATCTGGACGACTATAAAGATCCTAGA